>CATIWQ010484326.1:0-23436 GCA_949673415.1 Euphorbia schlechtendalii | reverse complement strand
TCAAGTAAGAGGACTTCCAAGCTACAATCGACTCCTTTGATATGTGCTTGTAAGAAATTATGAAGGGCCAAATAACAAAAGGGGAGAAAGTAGTGGAAGATGCAATGAGGATAGCTTCTAAGTATCGTCACTCCTTGCCTTCAGCATCCTTAACCTCAACCTCAGTCACAGCATCAATAGCAATATGAACAACAACACTCTTTGAGTATTCAATCAAAAGGTAGCTCATCCTTTTCATAGTTTCGTAGATGGAAGTTGTATAGGCCTTTTATTTAATCACTTAGTTAAGAACACAATTTGTGTACTGACTAAGAATTTTGCTATCAATAAAATATTACAAGTTTTTTCCTATCTAAGTTAAGAGCTTCTTAACTTATTATGTGTTGTTTATGCATGTTATTTCTGTTCACTAATTGTTGTAGGAATAAAAGCTAAGACCGACCTCAAAGAAAAGCTGAAGTAAGACAAAGTCCCAAATCGAAGAAATCTCTCAAGTATGGGGATGGTCATGAATTTTTGGCTATACTCCTTCCGAAAGGCTTATCCTAAGGGGTTATATTCTAAAATGAAGCCAAAAACCTTGTTCCCCACTTCTCTACGTTGTCAATACCGCTTATCTAAATAGAAAAAAGGTGACCACTGCAAGTATACAGTTATGATGTAGTTTTAAAAGATATCGATCCCACAGGGAAGGACCAGCTCTAAAGATCAGCAAGAGAAACGGAATAAAGAAAATAAAATAAAATAGTTTTAAGTTTATTTGGGAAGAATTGGAATGATGAATGGATAGATAAATGAATAGATAAATGTATGCTAGATTAGAAAAGATAAAAGTATATAGATTTTCCCTACGAACAAGTATAGCAAATAAAACATGCAAGGTCATCAAAGATATTACATTCACTAGATTAATTAAATAGACTCGGTTCTAGACACTTAGATATTCAATTATTCACCGCAGAGCAACACATGAAATGACTTTTCTAAATCTAGTGCAAACGAATTAAGATAATTATATAAACATGGATAACAATATTACTATGCTTAGTATGGGTCGCTCTCACAGAGCCACATTTAGCAAGTTACCATTTCAAAAATGTTGGCTCACTAAACAACGTTATAATCACAGATCTAGTGATTATACACAATCTCGTTAACCCTGAAACTACTCTTAAAGTTAACTCAAAAGTATAAAATTTGATTAATATAAAAAACTCAACATGAAATACACATTAAGACACATAGACATATCATAAACTTCAATATAGAAAGTATAAGTAGAAAGCAAAGCAAAGTTGTAAGGTATGCACGTGAAAGCTAAAGTTGATCAAACCGTATCGACTCTTTAATGGGAGTCGTCAATTCTCTCAATTCCTACGTCTGCTTTGAATTCGGTCTCGGCCCGTACAGAACCTCCGCTAGTATCCTATTCTTTGTGTATATCATATAAATGAATGTTGGAGAATGAAAACTTTTATTGATAAGTGATTTGCAATTACACTTATACAACAATCACTCCAATATGTAGAGAAATCTAGTGATAAAAATAAGGATTCGAATCACTTATACATTTTCTCGCTAACACTTATGAACATAGCAAAAACTAAATAATTTTCTCTCTATCTACGCACACACAATGCACTACTTTTCCACCACTTGTGCCACCCCCCACTTGCACGAAATGTGTAAGGATTGGAGCCCTGTTTATAGAGTTCGAAGGGTTGCGTCTATCCATACGAAGAGTTGTGTCCACTGGTGAAAGATTGCATCACTTCATTGTTATTGGTTGAGAAGCTTTAATCTTATCTACAATGGATAGGCACCTTTTCACGATTGGTTGACTTCCAAAAGGTGTCTTTTCGTTGGGTAGTTGATGGCGATTGATCGTTCATATCTGGCAGTTGGTAGTTAAGAAGATTTGAAAAGAAAACCATCCAAGTCATGACCGCAAGGTACATGTCACGATCGTGAACTTTTGGTTGGCAACTTTCTATTCTGAAGAATACTAAGTTGTGACCGTGAATGGTTGTCGCGACCGTGAAATGTGTTTCTCTTCAGAATTCTTCTTGTAACTTCATCGATCTTTGACAACTTCGATCCTAAGCCAAATCTTTAAGTTCCACGCATCTTTTTTCTCCTTTTTCACTCTTTTTTAATAGATTTCCAGTTTAGATAATTTTACTCCCAAGATTTACCTAGTATCTGTATTTACACCAAAAACAACTACATACCATGTGAAATCTTTTATATGAAGTGTAAAAATGACTTAAACTATAGTGTTTAGTGTATAAAATTAATATAATAATAAGTGTTATTACACACTTATCAGTAGACTTAGCGAAGCTGAGTAGCTTTTATTTGGTAAAAGTTGAGTTCTTTGACACTTGGAAAATATTATGACACGCATATGTTTATCTCTATTTGTGGGAGAGAATATTCTGTTAGTGTTTTATCAAGTAAAAGGTGTTGAAATTGTAAAAGGTATTCAAGTGGTACACACAACCAAAAGGTGTCAATATGGAATGTTCGAGATTCCTAGTTAGAGTCTAAGGTAAAAGGCATTTTCTAAGATGTGTCATTTTCCCATTATCTCCGAGCTCCTCTACAATGTCAGCAAACAATCAAATCACAAGCTTTCATGTTGCATCTCGTGCGCCTCTATTTAAGAACGAAAATGCTTGAAGAAAAGAGTTTTTTACGCATCTCAGATTAATGGTTTAATCTCGCACTTCAACCTTCAAATTCTCTATCTCTAAACATCCTGAAATATGTTTCAAATGAGAAAATTCGAAAGCTATAAAGAGTAGAGAAATTGAAGATAAAATCAGGACGAGAAGTTTGCAATGGCTACTTCCAACTCTTCCACATATAAATAGAAGAGTGAAGTTCAAACTTGGTGAATCACCTCGAATTTCTTAAGAGCAGAAATACTGTCAAAATATTCCCAACATTTAGAAATTCCAACTGAAGCATTTTAAAGCTAATGCAAATCGTTTCATCTGTTTCTAATAGAGAGAAATTATATTTAACATTGTAAAAGGATTCAACGCATTTTATAAGTTGAAATCCTTAGTTTGCAATCTTTCAAATTAAATCTGATAATTTAGGAAGGTACCTAAATTGTAAGTTGAGTGGTAGTTATAATGGAAAATACTTTCTGTAATCACGCCAACCACTGTAAAGGCTTCCCCGCCTAAGGAAGGAAAGAAATACTAGTGGATTAAAGGTCGGAAATGAATCCAGGGATTGGAGGTAAGCTTGGGGCCGAATTAGGATTAATCTCAGGTAATCCCTTGTCGCTTCCTTTATAGTGTATTTGTACATTCATCATTCTCTCTGTTTTATAAGTTTGTGCTTGACAACCAATCCAAGCTGAGTAAAGTACTCAGCACAGATTAAAGATAAATTAAGTCAGCGAAGTTGAATAGTTTGTAGTTTTTAGACTAGCACACAACATAAGTTACTTAGCACGCATCTAAACACTAAACTTGAAAACAGAATTTTAAATCTTAAAAAGAACCAAGTAATTGCATTCACCCTCTCTGCTAAGTTTTTTAAGCTATCTCAGACCAACACTAACATAAGAGTGGTACGTAAAAGATCGACAAATGAAGTTGCTAATAATTTGTTAACGAAAACAATTGATTGTTCAACAAATATAGAGACTTGTTGCTAATATTTTCTACCTGTAATTAGAGTTTTAGTTGCTTTTTTACATTTAACGATTTGTGATCTATATTCATCGATAGAAAAAACTAAAATTAATTTATATAATACTTTGAAAAAAAATTAAACGTAAATGAATAAAAAATAATAAAATAACCAAAATTACTTGTAAATAGATTTCATTCAATTTAGAATACTACTTAACTGGAAAAATTAAATTAATAAAAATAATCTTTGTAACTATTTTTTTCTTTTTATCTTTGTGACTATTAATAAAATTTAAATATGTATAAATGCTAGCTTTTGAAGGTTACGATTGAAGCAAGGTTTGTCCTAAGGATAAGGGATTCTAAATTTGAAAAGTGGTTCATTTGTAAATTTCAGTCAATTTCAATCATTCCTCCAGATTTAATAGTTGAGATTGAATTCTAGTTGACTGTGAAGTCCACATTGAAATTAAATCTTAACTATTAAAATTAGATAAGTGATTGAGATTGATTGAAATTTATAAATGTAACAAAGTTGAAACTTAAAAATCTTTTCCTTGTCCCGTATATTTTTAATTAAAATACAACAATTATATCACAAACTTTGGACCAATACAAATATCAATTTTAGAAAGTCCATCAAGCAAGTCTTCTTCATTTTACAAGAAAACAAGAGTAAAAAATTTATACTAAATATAAAATTGATATAAAGATTTTATACAAAATATCTTACACAAAACACCTGTACAATTTATACAAAACTGGTATAAAAATGTTTATATTATATATAAAATTTTATACTGAAGTAAAAGTTAAAAAGAAAATTTTTCATTTTGATAAATATGGATTTTGAGAAAAGAAATTCATGTTTTTTTTAACATAATTAAGAAAAATCTAAAAAGATTATATTTCTCACTATTTCTCTTTTTTATTTGAGATCATATTATAGTCATATCAGGAAAATTTCTTTTTAACTAGCTAAAGTGATTTTCTTACTAAGATAATTGTATTTTGATTACAACTGAAGTTCTTATTCATTTATGAGAAAAAATCATGTTAACTAACATTAACCAGAAGTCCTTTCAGTTGAACTTAAACATATATAGAATGTAAATATTTTTAAATGAAAATTGATTTTGAAGTGATGGTGTGTTGAACATATAACCTCACACTTCCATGTTAATAAATGTACCAGTTACAATTAGTAAAAAATACAAATATTTTAATACTTAAGTAATGTAGAGAAATAACAATATCGTACTAATCATATGTATGGTACTTATTAAATATAACTGAAACCGTAAAATTTCATGGCGATATAATAAATTTTCGGTAAAAAAAGGTGATATAATTATTGGAAATTATTTTTCTTATTTTTGTGGAAATTGTCATTACTAAATAAATTACACTTCAGCATTTGCTATATTATGTCATTACTCGTTATTACAACAATCATGAAAGCTTTGAAAATTACGATTTTTAAAACAAATATTAAATAAATATTTTATTACACAGTTAAAAGAAAACCCGTAATCTCTATCATAAGTGTTACAATATTCACCAATTTCGAAAATTAGAAAAATAACTCTATATTTGATAAATGACTATACTTGAATTGATTTTTACATACATAAAAAAACTTACATAAATTATTCCGAATCCAAAGTAATCTATATCATTTATATCCAATCTATATCTTTTAAGCTTGTATGACTAAGATGCCACAGACAAAAATAGTACAAGAGAAAAATAGTACAAGATAATAAATGAATCTGTGCACGTCTAGTATTCCAGCTTATTTTTATCGTTGAAATCGGTTCTAAGAAATGTATGAATCTATTCAAATCTAAATTAATCTGTATCATTGAAAATCAGAAACCGTTCCGGATTTTCATGACAAAACCAGTGAATTTTACGATTCGCACTTTCCGCAATTTTTCTTCACTTTTTTTTATAAATTTTCTTATGGGAATTAAAACAATAATAATGAAAATTTCCACCCCACTCGAACTTGTAACTTTTAAGATCACAACTTTAATCTCAACCATTATTATAAAGTTAGAAAAACGACTATTTCCTTATTTTTTTTAATCTTGTTTTCCCCATGAAATATCTTTTTAGATTCTGTATTCGAAATATCCAAATTTATGCTAGCATAATTTAATTATATTTATTAAAAAAATATAAAAACAATATAGACAACCTGATTCAGAAAATTTATAAAATATACTGAAAACTAACGTATTTTGCTAACATATTACATACAAATAAAGCGTGACATCATACAAATATTTGTGTCTATTTTTCACTCATGATATCATTAATTTGATTTTATAAAGAAAATTTATATATTGGAAAAGAAACTGATCGGAAGAAACAACTTCAGAAAAACTTGTACAATATTTTATTATTCATTGTAAAGTAAACGTTGTCTTACCAAATTTCTTTTGTTCCGAACTAGACATAATTTTACAATACGAAGACAATACTTATAACAAAAAAGCCGAGACAGATTTATAAATTTTTTAAACTATATAGTAATTATTCACGACTACAAAATTAAAATTATTTGCTTGTTCCACTATCATGAACTAGGTTAAATTGTATAGTAATACGGAGTTGAAACAAATTTAAAAAAATGATTTAATAAGAATACTTTCGTAAAACAATACAATACAGTAAACATATTAATTATGTTCTTAATATGCATAATGTCAAACCAAGTCATTTATATGCGTAGCGAATAAATGTACGATGATTCACCATCTAACAAATATACTGTATTCTAATTATAACCACGCCATTGTTTAATATTTTTAATATAATTTATCACATCGAGTTTAAAATAATAACAAAGAAAAATTTCATCCCACCCCATTCGAATGTGGACTCGAATATATGATTTCTAGGATTACAACTATTATATTTTAATCACTAGGCTAAGATTTTTATCATAATTTTTTTTTTAAATTGAAAGGAATTTGTAAGAATCGTGATTTGATTACTGGTCATGATACCAACTTTGTTGATATACCAATTAAGGTTGCTAACGATCTGAGCGGTTTGCAATCAGTTCGATATCCGCTTGGCCAAAGTTCGACTAAAGCTCGGCTTTATAGAATTCAACTAGAGTTCGGAAATGACTAGATGTATAAATGAGTTAAGCTAATCTTCTTAATGTTCGACTTGAAAACTCGTGAACATACTCAAAAAAAATATCCTAATTACTATACATTGCTATACTTACTATCATCATTTAAATTTTCATAGTTAGTTTTTAAATAAACAATCTTTCATACTTATACTTTCATTACTCTTCCTCTCACATCATAACAAAACCTTTATGTAATAATCTAATGTGAAAAATATTCATTCTATTGAAGGCTAGCTCGTCTAGGCTTGTAAGCTAAGCTTATCAAAAGTTCATGCCGAACTAAAATTTACCTATCTTGACAAGCAACTAGCCAAGCCGAGCTCGGTTAGTTTCATTTTTATCAATTGAATCAAGGTAAAATAAATAAATAATAAACAAAATTATACGCATATTAAAAACTGACCTTCATATATCCTCAACAATAAAATTATTTTTGAATTATACGTATAATGACAATTTTGTAGCAGTATGAAAAATTTGTATACAAGTCATTTTAGTTTTTTTAGATTTGTTCCTTATTATTTGTTATTTTAGATTTTCAATACATTTTTTACAATATTTTATCTAATTTACTCTTTAATTAATTATGATTGAGAGTATAAAATTGATTGAATTATAAGTGAGTAATTAAGAAGAAATAAAATTTTAATATAAAAAATTAACGGATAAATTCACTAGTGTAATAAATATTTTAAAAAAACATATATAAAGGAATTGAGGTAGTAGTTATTTTCTGCATTATTTTATTAATTGGGAGAATTTTCATAAATAAAAAAATAAAGAAATAGAAAAAAAAGGAAAAGATAAGAAAATAGGCAAGTGGCAAAAACGTGTCAAGAAAACCGAAAAGAAAATGGGGCCCATAAAATGCAACGTATTTAGAGCTTAGAGTTATTTCCATGGCTGCACTTATAATACCACTATCACTCTCTTCCTCTTCTTCTTCCTAGTTCTCTTTATTACCCATTGTTTTCTATTTCTTTTTTTTAGATTCTCTTCTATAAATACCCAACTCTTCACTCTTTTAGATCATATTCATTTTTCATATCTTCTTCTAAATTCATATTTTTTTTCTCAAATTCTGCTCCGTATATCCCATCTTCTAATTTCAAGCTTCACCACCAGCTTCAGGTGCCTTTTTTTTTTTCCTGAAATTCAATTATTTTATGGTTAAAATGTAATAATGTTCATTAGCATTTCATCATGGCTAGTTCATTCATACTTGATCACAATGAAACTCTTACACAACGTTTCTACATTTCTGTTTCGAAAATCTGACATCATCTTATATTTAGCTTGTTTGGGTGTCTACATAAAATGCATGCAATTAAGTTCTGGAGCCAAACATGAAACAACTCTTTTATTTTTCTTGTGCTATTCTAATAATAAAATTTTTCCATTTATTTAATTGGTTAAATTGTTTTTCGTGTAATTTTTATGCTTACAAGTGTGACTCACAGCTGGCTACAATTTTACTTAAATAGTATTTAGAGCATCAACTTAAGTTATGGTAACGCTATAATCTTGTTATATTAATGTTATAGATTTGTGTAATTATTGATTATATGATTGTGTTAGACGAGTTTAGCTCAATTGTTCGGGTCAGAGCGAGGAATATACTTTAATATACATATATATATATGTATTTCTCTCTCTACTTGTTAGTTGTTGAGAGTTATTATTTTTTTGTCTCATTTAGAAAGAGAGGGTTAATTTTCAAAATTGCAGGCTACTGTTTTCAGTTTCAGAATTGTGATTGGTTACTCAAAAAATTTGTAGAGAAACTGTACAATTTTTATAATAATTTCTTATTTCTTATTTTTATTTTTGTAATAAAATACACTATTTTATTAAAATTGATGAGAGAGAATGTTAGGTAAGATACAAGTTTACAACGCATAATGTGATTGAAAATCCTTCACTAATTCTTTCAAAATTATTTTTTAGACTTCCAAATTGGGAAAAAAGTGCAAGGTTTCTAAGGATCTAGTAGCCCAAAAAATTAATGGTTTATTATTTTTCAATTCCTTTTGTCTTTTTAGCGTATTTTGACTAATTGTAATTAAATTTGTATTCAGGTACAAACTGAAGATTAAACTGAGAAAATAAAACAAAATTTAATCACATAAGAAAATGGCAATTTGTGGATCAGAAAATATTGAAATTTCCTTTGGCAACATTAGCAAACCAAATTCACATTTAGAAGATGAAACTTTGTTATTCAAAGACGGTAATAATTCTTTGAGTAGACAAAATTCATCACTCTTCTCACTTACCCTCAATGAAATCCAAAATAAGAGTGGAAAAAGTGTTGGTTCAATGAACTTGGATGAATTTCTCGCTAACTTATGGAGCGTCGATGCTGACGAAAACGATGACATTGAGGTCCATTCGAATGGTGGTCCCCATTCAAATGGACAACAACTGCTTGACGATAATGCCAATGCTAATGCTAATGGTGGCATTAATGCCGATGGTAATAATCCAACGAAACCTGCCCCGTTGGCTAGGCAAGGCTCGTTTTCGATCCCTGCCCCCATCTGCAAGAAAACCGTGGATGAAATTTGGTTCGAGATCCAGAAAGATCAACTTGACAAAAATGGAAAACCTAACCTCAATCTCGATGCTCCAATCGAAACTCCACCTCCGCCTCGCCAATCAACCCTAGGAGAGATGACGCTCGAGGATTTCCTAGTGAAAGCAGGCGTTGTTCAGGAAGCAAGTAGCGCACCTCAAGCATCCTCAACTGCGACTCTGGTGATTGCCCCGGGCACTCCCTTCACTCCAGGGCCACCGCCCTTGCAGAAAATGGGGACACCGATGCAGAACCTCGATGCTTGTTTGGATGCGGCTTTTGGGCCGACGCCAACGATGGGAATGTCATTTCCTCCTATGCCTCAAAATATCGGAAGTGGCTTTGGTCCTCCTAATGGTGGCTTTGCACCCTACCCGGTTTACCCAACCCCGAACCAAGTGTATGTAGGCAAACCATCAACTGTTGATGCTACACCAATTGCACCAAATGATCAAGCTTTTACCGAATCGAGCACTAAGCAAAGCAAGAAGAGGACAAACAATGGTCGACCTGAGGTGACGGTGGAGCGAAGGCAACGAAGGATGATCAAGAATAGGGAGTCGGCTGCTCGATCTCGAGCAAGGAAGCAGGTCTTTTGCTCATTCACAATGACATAAAACAATGTTTATACATTCTATATATAGCTAGATTCTTTTTATTTTGATCATGGGAGTTTTGGATTCATTAGTTCATGTTCTTAAAATTTGATTGCATTTTTATTATATAAAATTAAGTGAGATTGTTCATTGACTTGAAAAAATAATCAATTAATTAATAAATTAATAACAAAATTAGGATATTTTGTTTGGAATTACAGGCATATACTATGGAGTTAGAATTGGAGCTGACTCATCTGAAGGAAGAGAATGCTAAGCTGAAGCAAGTTGTGGTAATTAATTACAAATATCAACAAATGTTTTTCCCTTTCACCTATTTGATTTTATTGATAATTATGGATGTTTCTTTTATAATTGTTTTTTTTTTCAATTTCTTCTAATAAAAAAACAGGAAGAAATTGAGCAGAACCGAAAAGAAGAGGTGAATAATCTAACTTTTTTATTTTTATTTTTATTTTCAGTAAAAAACTTTATTTATTTTTAGAGTACACTATAAAATAAAATTTTCTGGAAAATACTATAACTTGAAGATGACTGAGTATATTATTAGCCTTCTATTTTCAAGTAATGTTACTTTAAGTGTAAAAATTTTATATTTAATATTGTCTTTAATAGAAAATTTAACCTTGATTTTTGCAATTATTTACTAAAATGACTATTAGTTACTAGTAACTATCTATATATGAACTATTGATGTACATGTTAAATTTTTTTTTGTCGGATTAATGAAATATAAGTAGGTACGGAAAATAAAGTCGAAGAAGACGGAAAAAGATGAGAAAATGAAGAACATAAGGAGGACTGCTAGCCTGGCTTGGTGAATAAAGCAGGAGTTCAATTCACAATCGTGCGAATATATATGATTATATGTTATATAGTTTGCTTATAAAGAGACTATAATGATATTGTATGTCACAACTTTTTATTTAATTTTCAGTTTTATATATAATAAGAAAGCTCATAACATAGTCTGTAAACTTTTTTTATATTAATTTGTTCTTTATCTAAATAATGTTCTACCATTTTAAGTTGTGTTGTTTTTTTATTACTATATTAATTGGTGTTGATTAGATTTTTTTTCATTAAAATTTGTTCTATTTTGTGGTATTTTGAGATATTTTGTCGGAAATTAATTTTTTGTTTGAAAAATCTCCGGAGGAACAATGTGTTCCTCCATCGGAAAAAGATTGGAATTGATGAAAATTTCAGAGCGAACGTCCCAACTAAGTTGATGTTTTCACTTGCCTACAAAATACTCATCCCTCTTTTCATTAAAAAGAGCAAATCACAAAGTGACTTGCCCAAAAAATACAAGTTTCATACAAGAAATAAAAACAGCCTATGAGAGAAGAAAACTTGAATCAACTAAGATATCTGAAACTGCAACAGTGAAACTTTTGTTTCTAATCTTGAAGAAGAACCAACACTTGTTTCGAAAGTAGTAAGTCTTCTCGGTTAATTGCTCCATCAGAGATGAGTTTATTCCTTCTTTTCCAGATACTCCAAGTAATAGAAAATCACAAGGCCGTTGCAAAATCTCTCTTATCACCGAGAGGGAAGAAGGATCTCCACAATAGGAGGAACTTGTGAGGGCTGCCCTGAATTGGAGATAAAATAACGAGCCAGTGAAATGCCGAAACCCAAACAGACCAACTGTCTTTGCAGAAAAGGAGTGCATGATCCATCGTTTCCAAGGTGAAGCATTTGGGACAAGATGCATCCGAGATACTTGTGCACCCCCTCGACATAAGAAATTCCTCGGTTGGTATTCGTCTGTGTAGAATAAGCCATCCAAAAAATTGAATTCGCAGCATAATGCATGTTTTCCAAATCAAGTTGAACGAGACACTAGGAGTCAGCCAAGAAGCTTCCTCATAATATCCTTTGTAAAAGGATGCTGCTGTAAACATTTTTTGCGAGCCAATATTCCAAAGAAACAAGTCGTCATTTACAGGGAAAGAGAGATTATTATGCGACGTGTGTGAGCACGAGATTTTGTACCAGCTCATGCGTTCAATGATGAAGGCTTTTCGGGATATTTATTTTCGAATCACACGATTTTCGACCGTTCGACGATCTTCAAATGGGAGTCTTCCTCATCGCTGAATTTAAAAGGACTTTTCAGAAATTAGCTAAAAAATATAAAAATACACAAAAAATTGGAAAACGCAGTCGAAAACTGGATCCGGAGCCTGCCTCGCTGATATCTGGCGAGGCACGACTCGCTAGAAAGCCTGGCGAGCCTCACCAGGAAGCTGGCGGACCTCGCCAAAGGCCTGGCGAACCTCGACAGTCGCTTGCGAGGCTCACCAGGAACCTGGCGAACCTTGCCAGACTCTGGCGAGGTTCGCCAGAGACCTGGCGTACCTCGCCAAGTCCCTAGCGAGGCTCGCCAGATCTTGGTGAGCCTCGCCAGGTTGTCTGGCGAGTTTGCCAGACTTTCTAGCGAGCTTGCCAGACCTTTGGAGAGGCTCGCCTCGGCGAGGCAACCCTCGCCAAGTAGTCTGACGAGCTCGCTAGCCAATTTGGCGAGGCTGGCGAGCTCGCCAGCAAGTTTTGGATTTTGTGGGTTTTTTTTCTATAAATTCGGAACTTTTTTGGATTGAAGGGGGATGGAAAATTCAGAGTAAAATCATCTCTTTCAGATAAAAAAAATACAAACAATATTTCTTACTTTCTTCTAATTTTTTCTCAGATCCAAAACACTTTTGGATCCCAAATCTCTTCATTTTTTTTATCAAATTTCTTCATCTATTTCTCCTTAAATCCTTAGATATTCTCGGGTCTAAAATAAATTTAGAGTCTAATTATCTTTTGGATAAATAATCACGTATTTTTTAATTAAATTACCCTAAAATTCCAAGAATTAAACGAAGATTTTTTGAACTTTTACATCAACAATTTCACCTAAATCAAAACGAAAGAGGAACACTTCCGGGGATCGAACGGATACGTTGAAGTGGATTCATACCGTAAGGGTAAGCCTCTGAGTTCCTAGAACTGTGGATTCCGTGCTTTCAACTGCTTCATTTCTTTCTAATTTTTATTTTTTGGCCTAGGAATTATTTTTATTCCTTATTATTGTAAATGTTGTAATATTCTTCTTCATCATCTTTTATTTCTCCTATTATTTATTTATTTTGTATGTTAGAATACCCTAACGAAGAGAATTAAAATTATTCCCGGATAACAGACCTCACCTTATGCCATGTGATCATTTTCACTAATAGAATTGATCAATATACGTATAAATAAAAATGAACTATTTTTATTTAAAATAACAACTTAAAATCGTCGATGTTTTAAATAGGCCACACGGGCCTCGCTAAAATCAAATTGAACATATGTGATATCCCCTATGCTAACCTTTGTGGATGCAGGTTAGATGTATGTTTAGGATTTTATTTTTTCCTTCAGGTATTGCACATATTTTATGGGAAATGTAATTAATAGGTTAGCGGCCGGTTGCATACCCCGATTTTTGGAAGCCTTGTAATTTTTATTTTCCTCATTTACTTACTGTTTTGTGGATGGATTTACTGCGTTTTCTATACGTGAATCATGCACATAAAATCTAAAAACGACGTACGTGCGAATATGCACAATTAAGAAAATACGGTTTTCTGTAGATGTAATATAATGTGATCACATAAGAAATAAGCAACTTATCCCGGACCCGAATCTACGTGTCTTAGTGGGCCGTTCCCCGTATGTTAAGCCTCACAGGACTCTAATTCCTAGAAAGAGCTAATCCAGGTGGCGACTCCACACTAAGAGATGGCGGATTCGTGTTCGAACCGATCTAAAACATTTTTCACTTTCTTTTTCCAACTTTTTTCACCGGTGTTCGCCACTTTTCCACTGATAAGTTTAATAACTAATGGTTCCAAGAACTTGTTTGTGAGTCTTGGCTACACTCGTTTTGTAAGGCTTATCCTCAAATAATGGTGCCAAAAACTTGTTCACGAAAAATGTAGGTGTTGTCAATACCTCTTATCAAACAGAAAATTGATGATAACTGCAAGTATATAGTTGCGATGTAGTTTTAAAAGATATCGAACCCACAGGGAAGGAACCAGGTCTAAGGAATAACAAGGAAAGACAAAGTAAACGAAAATAAAAATAGATTTGAGATTTTTAGATAGGAAGATTAGAATGAAAAGTTGAGTAAATATAGATGTGGAAAATTAGAGAATCTAAATATATAGAATCTTCACTACGAACAAGTATAGCAGAGAAAACATGCAAGTTCAACAAAGATGTTACGACTCACTAAACTAATCTAACAGAGTCGATTCAAAACACTCAGATGTTCAATGATTCGCTACAGAGAAACAAATGAAATAACTTTTCTAAACCTAGCACAAACGAAATAAGACAATTATGAAAACCTGGACAACATCAATACTATGCTTAGTACGGGTCACTCACACATAGCCACATTTAGAAAGTTACCATTCCAAAAATGTTGGCTCACTAAACAGTGTTATATCACAGATCCAGTGATTATACACGATATTGTTAACCCTGAAACTACTCTTAAAATTAACTCCATCGCATATAACTTGATTAACATAAAAGACTTAGCATGAAATACGCATTATGACACATAGACATACCATAAACTTCAAAATAGAAAGTATAAGTAGAAAGCAAAGCAAAGTTGTAAGGTATGCAAGTGAAAGCTAAAGTTGGTCAAACCGTATCCACTCTTTAATGGGAGTTGTCAATTCCAGCAATTCCTGCGTTTGCTTTGAATTCGGTCTCAGCCTGTACAGAACCTCCGCTAGGATGCTATTCTTTACGAATATCGAATAAATGAGTATTGAAGAACGAAAAATTTTATTGATAAGTGATTTGCAAGTACACTTATACAACAATCGCTCGAGAATATAGAGAAATCTAGTGATCGAAATAAGGATTCGAATCACTTAAACATTTTCTCGCTAACACTTAAGAATGTAGCTAATCTATCTACACACACACACACACTATATGTGACTCTTTATTTGCACTCTAATGCTAAACACATCCAATACCACGAAATTGTGATGGAATGGAGCCCTATTTATAGAGTTTGAAGGGTTGTGTCTATCTAAACGAAGGGTTGTGTCCATTGGTGAAAGATTGCATCTCTTCATCATGATTGGTTGAGAAGCTTTGATATAATCCACAATGGATAAGCTATAATCCACAATGGATAAGCACCTTTTCATGCTTGGTTGACTCCTGATAGGCGTCTGTTCATTGGTAGTTGATGGCGGTTGATCATGCTTATCTGGTGGTTGTTGGTTAAGAAGATAATACCAGAAAACTATCCAAGTCACGACCATGATACACATGTCGCGATTGTGAATCTTTGATTCACATACTTCTGTTTTTTAAGTAAACAAGTCGCGACCGCGAATGATTATCGCGACCGCGAATTGAGTTTTACTCAGAAATCTTCTTGTAATTTCACCGATCTTCGACATATTTGATCCTAAGACAAATATTTAAGTTCCACGCATCTTTTTACACCTTTTCACTCTTTTTTCATAGAATTCCACTTTAGATCATTTTACTCCCAAGATTTACCTAGTATCTGCATTTGCATAAAAAAACAACTACATACCACGTGAAATCTTTTATATGAAGTATAAAAATGACTAAAACTATAGTATTTAATGTATAAAATTAATGTGCTAATAAGTGTAATTACACACTTATCACAACACGATAACACTTAAGCGAGCAGTTAATGAAATGGCACACGAGTAGTTGTCGAAGAAGACTTGTATTATATACAATATGAAAGCTTTACAAAGTAGTAGTTACAAGTGAGCTTTGAGTGTTTGTTTACACAAGATGCACAAAATGAGAGGGGAAGTGATATATATAACCATTCCACCTCCTTAACTGACAGCCCAGATCGATTCTCTATAAACCTCTTTGATCCAATTGCTATAATAACTTATTCTACAATTTACATACATTAAAATATGCAAAATATCTAGCCTAAGTCGGTTATACACATTGTAGACACATTCTAGAGAAGTTAAGCGACTTTAAAGAAGATTCTAGACTTTTAGCAACACTTTTTAGAAGGTACTGCAACACTCTGGAACCTTTGGCAACTTTCTACACCCATTTTAAGCCTTCTATGCTATTTGGCATATTACTTCGCATGGCATAGTACCCAAGATGAAAGATCAATATGTATTTTTGACAAGAAATAGATGGAACTCTACATTACAAAATATCAAAATGGTGTTAAGTAGTAGCAGCTCCATAAGTGAAAAGGACAATTGGGTAACAAAACTCTAAAAATATCAAATGTGAATTATTTCACATAAAAAAAACTAAAACCACAAACTAGAAACTAAAAAAGATTAAAGAAAAGAAACTATCAGTAATATAAATTGATATTGTATTTTCTAGTAAAGTTAGTTAGTTAGCTCATCTTAATTAGTTATGAACACAAGGGTCTTTTAGACTTTTCGATGTTCTAGAGAAAATAGTTGTTCTACTGTAAAAGTAGAATAAATAGCTGGAGGAAAACTATTCAACTTACTTTTTGTACTTCATCTTTCATCGAATAAAATTACAAAGTATTCTCTTTCTTTCTCTCTTTCTCTCTTTTGGTTCTCAATTTCTTTCAATTCAAGAATTCTACATGGTATCAGATGAAATTTTCGCGATTTCTTCTTTCACGGTAGCTTTAATTTCATATTGTTTTTCTTGATTCTCTCTGGTAATAAGTTCCATTTCTTTTGTTGTTCTTCTCCTTCTTTAGAGTTTCTTGGGTAATTTTTAGTAGTTTTTTTTTTCTATGGCTAGAAATCAAGTGAGAATAGATGAAGATAGTCTGTTTTATTTACATCCGAGTGAAAATCTGGCGTTAGTCTTGGTTACTCCTTTGTTGGATAAGAACAATTATCATACTTGGGTCCGTAATATGAGAATGGCGTTGATGTCTAAAAATAAGTTGGATTTTGTTGATGGAGTAATTGTGAAGCCTGTGATAACTGATCCTTCTTTTGGAATTTGGCGAAGATGTAATAACATGGTGTTATCTTGGTTGATCCGCTCTTTAAGTTCTTCGATTGCTCAAACTACTGTTAGTTTTAAAATAGCTCAAGATTTATGGGAAAATTTAAAAGAAAGATTTGCTCAATCTGATGTTTACAGAATTTTTTATTTGTTGACAGAGGTTTTATACAATTTCTCAAGGGAATAGGTCAATTACCGATTTCTTTGCTTCTCTACAGTTCCTTTGGGATGAGTTAAATAGCTTGAATCCGTTGCCAACTTGTTTCTGTGAAGGATGTTTTTTTGATATTTCAGCCAAGATGAGAAAAAAGAAAGAAATTAGTTAGGTCATTTGTTTTTTGAAGGGATTAAATAGTTCTTTTTCTAGAATTAAAGGGTAGATAATGGCTATGGAACCGCTTCCTATGATGTATAAAGTTTTTTCTTTAGTTTTACAATTTGGAAGAGAGTTTGCGATTGGTAATAAAGAAGTTGTTGGTTTAGATGTTGCTAGCTTGGTTAGAAATCAACATAATGGAAGTATTAATCAATATAGTGGCAGTAACAAGCTTTTTTCTGGTCAAAGTCAAGGGAATTAATCGGGTTATTATACGCCACCATTCAAAAGATAGCAAGGTTATCAAGGGGATGAAGGCATTTCTTGTTCTTTTCGTAAAGGTAGTCATTCTGTGTCTAATTGCTGGAAAAAGAATGGGTATCCACCCCATTTTAAGTCCAAGTTTAGTAGGATAAATGATATTTTAAGAGTTGAAAAAGGTATAGATCAAGATCCTATATAGTTTGAACAAGAATATTGTGAGCAATATAATCTATAGGACAACTACTTGTTATCAGTTAATACAGGACATTATAAGTTTTTTATTTATGGTCAAGAGGAATTTAGTAATATGATAGAAGGGCAATATTCAAATCAAGGATTTCATGGTGTGAATTCTTTAGGGGTAAATTCTGCTCTAGCTTCAACATCTTTTACTCCTGAACAATTGCAGCAAATAGAGCTTATAATTCAACAACAAACTTCCCAAAGTAATGTTAGTCAGGTACACGTTGTTTCTTCCATAATGCAAGGAAATTAGATGGAATACTACAATTCAACAGAAGGTATGCCTTTATCTAAAAATTCTTAGATAATAGACACAGGTGCAAGCACACATATTTGCAATCACTTACAATATTTCATGAGTGTTAAACCAGTAAATAATTGGTTTATTTTGTTACCAAATGGTGAAAAATTGATAGCAACACATATAGGGAGCATTAGATTTTCTAATGATTTCATTTTAAATGAAGTTTTGTATATTGCATCTTTTCAGTATAGCTTGTTGTCTGTTTCTAAATTGACAACTGCTATGAATTGTGAAATGTTGTTTATGTCAAATAAATGTGTTATACAGGATTCAGTGACCAAGAAGAGGATTGGTTTAGATGAAGTTGTTGATGGTCTTTATCATTTGTATACTGAAAATTTTCAAATTAATAATACTAGTTTGGTATGTAGCTTTAGCAATAGTTGTGAAAAGAAAGATATATGGCATTTTAGACTTGGACATCTTTCAAGTAAAAGATTAGCTTTATTAAATAAGAAATTTCCTGACATTTCTGTACCTAGTGATTTTGTATGTGATGTTTGTCATAAATCAAAGCAAAAAAAGTTGAGCTTTCCTATTTCTATTTCAAAAGCCGATGACATGTTTGATTTAGTACACTTTGATATATGGGGACCTACTGTTATGTCATTAGATGGATATAGGTATTTTATAACCATAATTGATGATTACTCTAGATTTACTTGGCTATAGTTATGAAAAATAAAAGTCAAGTTACAGAATTAATAGAGAAATTCTACAATATGGTAAAAACACAGTTTGGAAAGAGCATCAAGGTCATTAGATCTGATAATGGACCAGAATTTAATAATATAGCTTTTTATAATGCTAAAGGAATCTTACATCAAAAGTCTTATGTAGAGACTCCTCAACAAAATGGCATAGTAGAAAGAAAACATCAGCATATTCTCAACATAGCAAGATTTCTGAAAAACCAAAGTAATTTGCCAACCATTTTTTAGAACCATTTTATTGGACATGTTGTTTACCTTATAAACAGAACTCCAACTCCTTTACTAGAAAACACAAGCCCTTATGAAAAGTTATATAATAGACCAGTAAACTATTGTGATTTTAAATCTTTTGGTTGTCTGGTTTATGTTTCTACTTTATCTAGAATCAGAACAAAATTTGATAATAAAGCTGAAAAGGGTGTATTTCTTGGTTATGAAACTGGTATGAAGGGATATAAAGTCTATTGTTTAGAGTTAAATAAAATAGTTATATCAAGAAATGTTATCTTTCATGAAACTATATATCCTACTGTCAATAGTGAAAAAGTTGATAAAGTGCAGGAAAACATAGAAAAGGAGGTACAGATTAATAACGATTTTCCAGAAAATAAAGGTACACTGGTTAAAGGTAATAGACTGAAAAGATAACATAAACAGCCTGAGTATTTGAAGCAATATCATTGCTCTTTGACTCAAGGTTTAAGAATTAGTCAACTAGAAAAAGGAAAACTGTATCCAATTTCAAAAATGGTTGATTACAGTAAACTGTCAGAGTCTCATAAAGCCTTTACAATTGCTTTACATACAGAAACTGAACCTAAGAACTACACTATAGCTTCTAAAGATGAAAATTGGAAAAAGGCTATGGCCTCAGAGTTAGAAGCTTTGGAAAATAATAAAACTTGGAAAATTATTCCTTTGCCAAAAGGAAAAGTTCCAATAGGGTGTAAATGGGTATACAGAATTAAAAGGAAAGCTGATGGCAGTATTGAAAGATATAAAGCCAGACTTGTGGCAAAGGGCTATATCCAAAAAAATGGCATTGATTATCTTGAGACTTTTTCTCCAGTTACTAAAATTACTACAATAAGAATTTTGTTGTCTATAGCAGCTAAGAAAGGTTGGTTTCTTGAGCAACTAGATATAAAAAATGCATTCCTTCATGGCACTTTGGAGGAAGAAATTTATATGAAATTACCTCAAGGAATTACTTCCAATATATCCAATGTTGTATGTAAATTAGAAAAAACTCTATACGGTCTCAAATAGGCTATTAGACAATGGAACAACACATTAACTACTTCTCTTATTAAAAAAGGATTTATACAATCCTTAGCTGGTTCTTCTTTATTTATTAAAGAAGAAGAAGGAAAATTTCTAGCTCTAACAGTATATGTTGATGACATAATTATAGCTAGTAACAGCAAAGAAGCTATTCAAGATATCAAAGATTACTTGCACCAATGTTTTAGCATAAAAGACCTTGGTACACTAAAGTTCATACTAGGTATAGAAATAGCAAGAAATAAAGAAGGAATTCTGCTTTATCAAAAAAATATACTATGGATCTTTTGGTAGAGTATGGTTACTTGGAATCTAAACTAGTACCAACTCCTAATACTAGAGAAAAAATTGATTATACAAAAACCAGATTGCTCAATGATAACTCAGAATATAGAAAGCTTGTGGGTAAACTTTTATATTTAGCCAATATAAGGCCAGATATTGCCTATGCAGTCCAACAATTGTCTCAATTTTTGGATAAACCACATGAATATCACATGACAGCAGCAAATAGAATATTGAGGTACTTGAAGGGTAAACCAGCACATGGAATTTCTATTCCGCAACTACAGATTACAAGTTAAAAGCATATAGTGACTTTGATTGGGCTAACTGTGCTTTGAGCAGAAAGTCAATAACAGGTTTCTGTATATTTCTGGGAGATAGTTTAATATCATGGAAGGCAAAAAAGTAGACAACAGTTTCAAGAAGTTCATCTGAAGCAGAATATAGAGCATTAACAACTACTACAACAGAAATCCAGTGGATTTTATATCTACTAAAAGACTTAAGAGTAGAACATCATGCAACAGCATTATTATTTTTTGATAATCTGTCAGCAATACATATTGCAAAAAACACAGTTTTTCATGAAAGAACAAAGTACCTAAATATCGATTGTCATTTCATAAGGGAAAAGTTCAAGCTGGAATCATACACCTTATGGTAGTGAGCTCTCAAAACCAGATTGCAGATATGTTCACAAAAGCTTTGCATTCAAATGATTAAAGCAAGTTCAAAGACTGGGTTTGATTTCAATTGTATAGAATTCTAGCTTGCGGGGGGATGTTAGTAATATAAACTGATATTGTATTTTTTTAGTAAAGTTAGTTAGTTAATCTTAATTAGTTATGAACACAAGGGTCTTTTAGATTTTTCGATGTTCTAGAGAAAATAGCTGTTCTACTATAAAAGTAGAATAAATAGCTGGAGAAAAACTATTCAACTTACTTTTTGTACTTCATCTTTCATTGAATAAAATTACAGAGTATTCTCATTCTTTCTCTTTCTCTCTTTTGGTTCTCAATTTCTTTCGATTCAAGAATTCTACAGAAACTGACGAAGTAGAAGAAATAATAATTCTCAAAAAAATTCGATCTTCTTCTTCTCAAAAGATAAATCTTATTTGAGAAAAAAAATGGAAAAGAGTTTTCAAAAAAAAATGGAGAAGAAAAGAGTGAAATTGTAACAGGAGGGTTTTTGGGTTTTAGATAATTGTTTTACGAAAGTATAATAATAGAGAGTATAGTAGTATCCACATTGTGTTCAATTTTGTTGTTAATAGTAATGAAAATGAGACTTATATATTAATTTTCAATCATTCTTTTTTAGTTGGAAAAGCTAGGAATTACATGGTTTCAATTAGAGGCATTTATTTTTGGATTTTGATTCAAGGTTATATTCATTGACAGACAGGGAAAAGTCTTGTTATAGGCCTAGCTCACTTGAATCTTGTCAGTTTGTTAAACGATGAAAGGTTAAATTGCAGAGTTTCTTTGATATTTTAGTTAAAATTACCATTATTATGAAATTGACAGGAAAAGTCTCCATTTCAGTGTTGTTTTTTTGCTTGCATCGTTTAATTTTTTACTTGTGGTAGTTTGCGTTGTTTTTTTGCTTTAATCGTTTAATTTTTCACTTGTGGTAGTTTGTAAAAAGAGACGTGGGAAAAACCCGAATTGCTCGTGAACGGATCAATCAGGTCAAAAGATCCGATTCAAATTAATTATTTGAACTAAATTAAAAAATTGTAGGACTTCGAGGAATTAATTACAAATAATTAAGAGTGTATATGTGTGTGTGTATATATATTGATGTGAAAATCATAATTGAATTCATTATCAATTTCATTCCAATTTTCCAATCATTTTTTCTCTCTACCAGGTTTTCTCCTCACGATGAAAACATCGTAAATTGATCGTGATCGATCTTCATCGCTGTAGAAGTTATGGATACATATCCATACTCCGACACACCTTTAGATGAATTCGACTTGGCATTATGCGACATACTTCAATCTTATGTATACGGAAAAAGTTAAAATCCGAATTCATTTCTATTTATATTTTCTATCAATGGTATCAGAGCGATATTTTTGCGTTGTTTATGTGTTTATCCATTCTACATCTTCTTGATTTCTGAGATTTTGTTCTCCGGAATTCGATTTTCGTGTTCTTCGTGAATTACACGAATAACGTGTGAAAATGGAGAAAAAATTGTGTTTTTGGAGTGTTTTAGCGAAATCTGTGTTCTGGCGATTTTTTTATCGTTTTTCTGTAATTTTGGTACTTACAAATGTTCATAATCGGGTTGAATTCGTTTCTGGGTTTTCACAGGAAAGAGTTTCGGTTTTCGCATTGTTTTGTGTAAATGTAAAATTTTCGTTCATTTTTTCGTAAGACGAACTGCACCGATGGACTCGAAACATGAAAACAAGTTAAATTGTCAAAGTTTGGTTACCTGAATCCACTAGGAAGGCGGCGCGTGTACACCACGCACCGCATGCTGGAATAAAACATCGGCCATGCGCCGGCAACTATTCTTGACACGTAAGGATAGTTGGTGGGCCACGTGGCGCAACTCGAATGTGCCACCTGGCCTAGCGGTTATCCGCTCACATGTGGCACAACTTCATTGTGATGCATGGCACGCCATGTAGCTGTTACTCAATCATGCCAGGTTGACTAACCAATGGTAGGATGCCACGTGTATTCAATCAACTATCTTAGGTTGACCGACTGATGGCAGGCCGCCACGTGGCACTCAACGTGTTGACTGCCACGTGGTACTCATCGGACGGTTTGTATGTGTTTTTGCGTTTTTATCTTCTAAACAATGTTGTTTCTCTTCGAAAATCCCCCCCCCCATTTTCATATTTTTTAGATTTAATGGTGATTTTTTCAGAATTTTTTGATGTTCTAAAAATAATGGTTTCATTTATTTTATGTTAATACATGCTTAAAAAATTATGAAATATTAGTTTCTGAATTTTTAAAATATTT
>CATIWQ010484244.1:0-21434 GCA_949673415.1 Euphorbia schlechtendalii | reverse complement strand
CTTCATAAACAAGATCACTTCAGTAGGGGAGTGTGCTTGAGTGGCTTACTTGTGTGGGAAAAAGTAGGTTTGTGTTGAGAGGTGGCATGAACAACTTACAACATTAGGTAATATGCTGCATGCACTATTCTCTGATTTATGTGCTATGAGTCAAATTAAGCCATTAAATAAGAAAAACAGTAGGTAAAAAAATAATGGTAGAGGAACTTAAAGTACAACTAAAAAATGCATTTTGAAATTAGTGTTGCAGTTAGGTTTGACAACTAAGTAGCACAGGAATCAATATACAGCAACAAGTAAACGTAATCACAAAGTAAATGAATAAAAGAATGAAGCAATGAGGAATTACTGAGAAATTGGTTCAAGTTGATAGGATAACACATTCTAGTGTGCAATCCATCCCAAACATTGTCTGCCAAAATCGAGTTTACTGCTTCGGTTGGATTTGATCCCACCCGGGCTGTCTTTGGAAAATCCAGGACCCTGAGTGAGTCGAAATATAAGTTATTTTAGATAATGGAAAAACCAACAATAAAATTAATAAAATAAAAAAATATCAAACCTTGATAATTTCATTTTTTTTACATTAAAAAATTATCAGTTGAAAATACTATACACCTAATAAAAATATTAAATCAAAATTCATATATTGGATAGCATCATAAACAGAATGTACCGTTTGATTGTATTTTTGATAACCGAAGTTAAAGACGCTATCACGTCTAGAAAACAATATAGATGAAAAAATTAAAGAATTTAGATGAAAAAATTAAAGAATTTCCAAATTAAGAACCTTAAGCGAGATTCTTTCTATATGCTGCTAATACATGGTAAGGCAGGCATGCTTTTGAATTTCCATTTGTGATAATATTATTTTCCGTTTGTTGATTTAATGACATCTCTAGTTTTTCTTACCCAAAAATAATTGTATATTTTTTCTTATAAAATAAACAATCCCATGAAATAATATGTTTGTTTATTTTCTCTTCATAATAAATGGATTTTAAATTGAAATTTCACGTTTATACCAAAATTTCATACTAAATGGGAACTTTCAGACACTATAAATTAAATTTTAAAGGAAGTTTTTTTTTTTTTGGTTTAAATTATAATTAATTCACTAACTTTCATTCATCATGTATTACTCTCTGCTTTTGATTAACATGTTTTATGAATTAAGTTTAATATCTTTAATTCTAACATGTTGTATTGCTTATCATTCATTAGTTGGAAGTAATTCCTCTTCCTCTATTTATTTGTCTCTTTACATGTGTTGTTTGTCCTTTGTTTAAAGGTGAGAAGATAGTTTCTTCTCTGATTTTTTCTTTGGAAAAGGGAGTTATATGAATGAAAGTTTTAGTGCTTGAAAATTGAGTTGAGTTTTGATTTGTTAAAATCAATTTTTATTCCTTAGTTTGAAGTCTAATAAAGTATTAGACTTGTTTCCTTAGGTATATAAAGGAAGTTTGACTTTAAAGCAATAGTTTTTCAAATTAAGAAACTTGATTTCTCTTGCTCTCTCTCTATTATTGAACTAGAATTTTGTTAATTCATTTCTGTAGCTCTCCTGTTGGAAATAAAATATAACTGCAAGAATATTATAGCTATAAGAAGAGAAGTATAGAGAGAATATGAAAGAGATTTTATTTCTTATCTTTGAGGTGTAATGAATAAGGAAAATTGAATAATATTTATAAGAAAACTCAATGCTACAAATTGTAAATATAAGGAAACATAGGGTCCCGTGCATAGTACTGCATAGTAATATCAATAATTCGTTCCGCGCATAGTACTGTATAGTGTTACATAGTAGCTGCATAGTGATTGACGGCTACCGACGCATCAACTTTTCAACCCTCCCCCTTTGATGCGTAAATTTTGAGAATGGGACACTGCCTCGTTAAAAACCTTACCAAGGAAAAACCTAGTGGGACAAAAATCTTAGTTAAGAGAAAAAGAGTACATTGTTTACTGCCCCTATTCTCAAGTTGACTAAAGATCCTTAAGACGGAGTATTCCAATGCTATAAATCAATTTCTTAAAAGTTGAGGAAGGTAAAACCTTGATAAATAAATCTGCTAAATTGTTGTAAGAGCGAATTTGTTGAATACCGATTTCACTATTCTTTTCAAGATCACGAGTGAAGAAAAATTTTGGTGAAATATGATTTGTTCTGTCTCCTTTAATGTATCCTTCCTTTAACTGGGCAATACAAGCAACATGGTCTTCATATATTGCTGTTGGATCTTCTTTAGTAGTTATTTTTCCACATGCTTCTTGAATATGCTGATTAATGATCTCAGCTATACACATTCACAACTAGCTTCATGAATTGCTATTAATTCTGCATGATTTGAGGAAGTAACCGTAATAGTTTGCTTTGTAGATCACCAAGATATAGCTATTCCTTCATACGTGAATAAGTAGCCTGTTTGAGATCGAGCTTTGTGTGGATCCGATAAATAATCGACATCAGCATATCCGATTAATTCTGGCTTGGGTTCATATGAGTAAAATAAATCCAAATCAATAATTCCACGAAGATGGCGCATTATATGTTTAATTCCATTCCAATGTCTTCGTGTAGGTGCGACACTATATCTTGATAACAAATTCATAGAAAATGCAATATCTGACATTGTATTATTAGCAATATACATTAAGACACCTATTGCACTAAGATATTGTACTTCAGGACCAAGAACTTCTTCATTATTTTCTCTCGGACGAAAAATATCATTTTTCACATCAAGTGATCGTACAACCATTTGGTTGCTTAACGGATGTGCTTTGTCCATATTAAAATGTTTTAGGATCTTTTGTGTATAATTTGATTGATGCACCAAAAGCCCTTTTTTTAGGTGCTCAATTTGTAAATCAAGACACAATTTTGTATTACCCAGATCTTTCATCTCAAATTCTTTCTTTAAAGAATCAACTGCTTTTGGAATCTCTTAAGGAGTTCCAATGATATTTAAGTCATCAACATATATTGAGATGATAATAAAATTGGATCCCGATTTTTTACAAAAACACAAGGATAAATTGGATCATTTTTATAACCATCTTTCAATAAATATTCACTTAGTCGATTATACCACATGCGACCAGATTGTTTTAATCCATACAATGATCTTTGCAACTTAATTGAGTAAAGTTCTCGTTTGTCACATTTTTCTGGCTATTTTAATCCTTCAGGGATATTCATATAAATATCATTATCTAGTGAACCATAAAGATAAGCTGTAACAACATCCATTAAGTGCATTTATAAATTTTCTTGCACTGCTAAACCAATAAGATATCTAAAAGTTATTGCATCCACCACTGGAGAATATGTTTCTTCATAATCAATCTCAGGTCTCTTGGAAAAGCCTTGTGCAACCAATCTAGCTTTATATCTTACTATTTCATTTTTCTCATTTCTCTTTCTTACAAAAACCCATTTATAACCACCAGGTTTTACATCTTGTGGTGTTCAAACTATAGTCCAAACACATTTCGTTTTTTAAGAGAATTCAACTATGCTTGAATTGCTTCTTTCCATTTTTGCCAGTCACTTTTATTTTGACATTCTTGAATAGATTGTGGTTCATGATCTATATTCTCATTTTCAATATCTACTGCCACATTATAAGCAAAAATATGGTCTACAATCGTTTTATCTCTATTCCATCTTTTCTCATTATTAATATAGTTTATTTGAATCTCTTCATTTTCAACAACTTCAGGTGTTTGTACTTCAGATGCTTGCACTTCTTCCAGAAGTGTATCAACATTTATATCCTCAACAAGAGTATCTTCATTATCAATAAGTCTCCTTTTTCTAGGATTTTTATTCTTTGAACCAATAGGTTGTCCACGCTTCAAGCGTGTCAGAGTATTATTAGCAGGTTGTTCTTCAGGAACTTCAATACAAATTGGCGCATATACTGCCGGTATATGCGATTTCGTTACTCTTTTAGGATTAGCAAGTGTATCGGGTAGCCAATTTGCTAAATTTTGAAGATGAATTATTCTTTGAACTTCAAGTTCAGAATCATTTGATTTAAGATCCATATGAGAAAGTGACGGAACACTCTATATAATTTCTTTTCCAAAATTATATTTCTATTCTCTCCCCCTCCCCCTAATTTAGGGAAAGTGCTTTCATCAAAATGACAATCTGCAAAGCGTGCAGTAAATATATTTCCAGTTAATGACTCAAGATATTTAATTATTGAAGGAGATTTATAGCCAACATAAATTCCTAATATTCTTTGAGGACCCATTTTAGTCCTCTGTGGTGGAGCAATTGGTACATATACCGCACAACCAAAAACTCTAAGATAAGAAATATTAGGTTCATGACCAGAAGTTAATTATAATGGAGAATAATCATGATAACTTACTGGTCTTAATTTTATAAGATTTGCTGCATACAATATTGCATAACCCCATACTATACTAGGGAGATTTGTTCGCATAGTTAACGGTCATGCAATTAATTGTAAACGCTTAATAAATGATTCTGCTAGACCATTTTGTGTATGAACATATGCTACAGGATGTTCAACTTTTATCCCAATTGACATACAATAATCATTGAATGTCTTAGATGTCAATTCTCCAACATTATCAAGACGAATTGTCTTAATGGGATAATCAAGAAATTGTGCGCGTAATCTTATAATTCGGGCAAGTAATCTTGCAAAAGCCATATTTCTTAATGATAATAAACAACCATCAGACCACCATGTTGAAGCATCAATTAAAACCATAAAATATTGAAATGATCCACATGGTGGTTGAATCGGTCCACATATATCACATTCTATGCGTTCTAAAAATGCCGGCGATTCAATTTCGACCTTAACTTTAGAAGGTTTTATTATTAATTTCCTCTTGCGAATAAGTAGCACAGAAAAATTTATTATGTTGAATAAACTTCTAGTTTTCAACGGATGCCCATGTGCATTTTCAACAATTTTTCTCATCATTATCGAACCAGGATGACCTAGTCGTTCATGCCAAATTTTATATGTATCCGAATCTATAAACTTCTGGTTTATAGTCAAATATACCTCAATATACGTGTAGTACAAACCAGATGAAAGAGTATAAAATTTTTCAAGTATACATTTCTTACTTGAAATAATTTTTTAATATGAAACCATTCTTTGTTGTCTTCCTTCTCAGTTTCAATATGATATCCATTCCTGCGAATATCTTTAAAACTTAATAAATTTCGGGGAGAATTTGGGGAAAATAATGCATCATTTATAATAAGTTTTTTTCCCCTTTGTAAAATAATATTAGCTCTTCCAGAGCCTTCAACCATTTTTGTTTTACCCGATATTGTGGTAATAATTGTTTCACCCATTTTCAGAGTAAAAATATTTCGCCTCTTTAAGAATAGTATGGGTAGTGGCACTATCCAAAATACATAAATTTGCTTCATTTGCCTAGATGTTTTATGATACCGGGAAAGAATTCATTTTCTTCATTAAAGAAATAAAAAGTTATTATTTATTTATAAAATAAAATTTTAACAAACATAATAATAAGCAATAAATATTTCAAATGCATAAAGTAAATAAATTATTATTATTCATATTTTTCTTTTCCACTAGTGCTGGGTAACAGAAAATCTTCCAATTCAATATTTATCATATTAATTGGTTCATTATTGTCCAGTATTAAATTATTATATGGTTCAGCACTTTTCTTAAGATCAGCCTGGTATAAGGCAACTAGATGTTTAGCGGTTCTACAAGTTCATGACCAATGACCAGTCATACTGCATTTATAGCATTTATTCTCATTATTTTGATTGTTACACTTCTGGTGACTATTATTATTTTTCCACTTCTAGTGAGAATTATTATTATCATATCCTCTACCACGACCACGGCTATGACCACGACCTCTCCCTCGACCACGATCATTTGTGCGACCACGTCCATTATGATTGTTATTATTACTATGAACTATCACATTTGCTTCTGGCAATGGATTTGTTCCTGTGGGTTGTAGTTTATGGTTTTCAAATAACAATTGATTTCTTTGCTCAGCTAAAATGAGAGCAATAATTAATTCACTATACTTCTTATAGCCTTGCATTCTATATTGTTCCTGCAGGACAACATTATTTGGATGGAAAGTGAAAAATGTCTTTTCCAGTAATTCATCGTTAGATTTTGGCCCTCCACATAATTTCAAAATTGAAGTAATTCTAAAAAGTTCAATTCACTTATATATTTTTTATCCTGTAATCGTAAGTTATTCCATTCATATCTAGCTCGTGTTAGAGATACTTTCTTTAAGTGATTATACCTGTTTTTAGCTGTTTTCACAGATCTGCAGGATCTTCAACAATCAGGTATTCTGCCGTAAGTCCTTCATCAAGGTGGTGGAGAAGAACTAGGGCCAATGCTTTATGTTGTGCTCACTTTAGGAATATTTGGTTGGATTTTTGGTAAAGCAAGATCGTGCTGATAACGTGTTGGAAATAAAATATATCTGCAAGAATATTATAGATATAAGAAGAGAAGCATATAGATAATATGAAAGAGATTTTATTTCTTATCTCTGAGGTGTATTGAATAAAAAAAATTAAATCCTATTTATAGGAAAACTCAATGGCACAAATCATAAATAATAAGGAAACATAATACATTAAATATTAATGATGTAGGCCCTACATCATAATGTTGTATAGTAATCGCATAGTATTTGCATAGTAGCCACACAGTATTTGACGGCTACAGACGCATCAAATTTTCAACAGAAGTAATCTAGTTAATAATAAAATTATTGACTAAATGAAGGTTATAGAGCAAAAATGGCGAAGGTTACCATTGGGAATTGAACGAGCAAACCTGCTTTCAGTAATGCTGTAATGGTGTCAATTATTTCCTTGATTTTTAGCATATGAGGTATTTTTAACCTCAATGTTACTCTTAAGTTGGTGATAGTATTGAACTATTCATACATATGCAATGTTTTCAGAGTACTATTGAGCTATATGTGCATGTTATAATCATCAACATTTTGCCTTTTGATAGACATACAGAGGCAATATAAAATCATGAAATGAAAATATGTAATAATTAAATAAAAAGACTTTGGAGTTTGGATATGATTCAATCTTCATAATTAATTTGTGAAAGAGAAAGATTCTTTTTATTGTGGACTTGTTTCCATTCATCATGACATTTCAATTATAGTTGCTTTCACGACGCATTGATGTGCATTTTTTAGAAATAAATACCACAATTCATGTGTAAAACTGTTTTACAATTGTATACTAGTATTAACACAAGTATTATATATTCAAATATAATACTTAACGTGTATAAAGTACGTGAAACGGAATAATGTGATAAATCAAAACATAAACTAAAGCATAAAACATTCACGGCTCAAGCTTGATAGTCTAGAAGGCTCGTTGGAGGCTCGTTGGCGCAAAAAAGTAGAGTAGAAATTACAAACTAGAGAATTTAAAGACTAAAAACACCTAAATAGTCTGGAAACATGTGAAAGGCATGATACATAATTTGTCTCCCAAGTTGGAAAAAAGTCATATGTGACCCCCAACATATTGTTTGTGCAACTTAACCCTCACTTGATTTTAGGGAACCTAATGAATTCTTTCTTTTTTAGAATCTGCCAAAGCTTTAGGCGCGCTAAACCAAAGTATAAAAGGTTACCACCCTCAGTCTGGACAGGGTGGAAGAATCAACAAAAGATTATCATGCAGATTAAGATTGGTGCACAATTTTTCCAGCAAAAGCATTTCCATTAGAGAGTTGGGGGAATCTGGTGTGGGTTGATATTGAACACTCGCGTAATGGAGTCTGCGACATGGCTGCAGCCAGAGTCCCCACTCAACATGCTGCCCGTACATCGCCATTTAACTCTTGGGCGGCTTATCCACGGCATCCTCAAGACCAAAAACTGATCCAATTACGCCCGACTACTGACCGAGAATCTCATGTACCTGTTACGAAATTAAATCAAGATAGCAGGGAACAAGTCAAGATAGGCAAGCCAAAATTAAGGATCAAACATAGGAAATCAACATCAATGTCATTTATTGTAATTAATCTCATTTCCATTATTATAGTCACCTTGTACAGTATAAATAGAGGGACTTATTACAAAAGTTAATTAATTGAAAATAAACGATTCTCCAATTATCTATTCTAAGTGATTCTAAGTGCCATCTCAACATGGTACCAGAGCGGGTTTTTTTGATCCTTTAGGACTCAGAAAATCTCATCATTGTCCAACTACCAACCTACAAAATCAAAAACAGAAAAATGTCAGAGAACAAATCTGGCTAAAAAACCCAAAACATTTCTGATGAAATTTCACTACAAATTGCTAACCTGTTCACTACAATAGGCTTCAAATTAAACAATGAGAATTATCCTCTATGGGCATGTCTCATAAAGAAAGCAATCGGAGGAAGAGGAAAAGGGCACCACCTAACCAGCAAATCACATGAAGAAACAGATCCAACGTTTCCAAAATGGGAACAATCCGACCAAGCGGTATTTACTTGGATTATTTAGAATATTAAGCACTCACTAGTTACCAATGTTGCTCAACATCCAGCCGCGAAAACACTATGGGATGGCTTAGCTATCACATATGGAAGTGGGGGTGATTCATTACAAATTTAAGAACTCCACAGAAGAGCCAGCATGTTAAAACAAAGCAATGAGCCTCTTGAAGAATTATGGAACAAATTACAGAGTATATGGATGAGCATAGGCCAAAAATCATCAAATTCCATGAAGGATTCTAATGATATATCAAAATACAATCAAATTGTAGCAGAATAAAGACTGTACCAATTTCTCACTACCATAAACGATATACATGAAACAGTAAAAAGGGACATCCTTAAACAGGATTCCCTTCCATTGGTAGAGGTGACATACGCGATGGTAAGGAGAGAAATCGCAAGGCATTTGATTCTAATTAAGGAACAAAATCAGTGGAGAAATCATACCCCCGGGAGAAATCGGAGCAGGCTTAGCAACGAAATCAGGAAGCAACAAAAATCGATTTGAAGCCGGAAAGGGACACCGCTCAGATTTTACTGAAATGCAGTGGAAGCCATCATCGTGGGATCGCTCAGAATCCATTGAAGTCCAGTGGAAATCATCACAATGAGAAGATAAATCAAAGCTTTTTTATACTCATTGCAAATAACACAAATATACAAGAGAAGAATGCTTTGAGTTAGTGGGTTACCCGCTATGGTGGAAAGATTGAAAAAAAGTCAAAGCTCAAATTGCCATTGGAGCATCAGAAGGGACAGAGGATAACCACCTCACCGCCAGCAACCGCGAGGTCACCAGGAGCGACGGCGGAAGTCACAATACCTAAGGGCCCAAATATTCTGGTGAAATTCACGGCGGCAGCAGTAGTAGTCAGGGCAAAAGTAGAGAAGGCAGTGGTATTAACTCAAAACCTAAATTAGAGAGAGAGAGGAGAAAGATACAGACTTCAAACATAACCTACATATACTTGACCATAAAACACCACTCCAAACCCTTGAAACCTAAACACAAATACCATCCCACCTAACCCTTCCGCCACGGATATTCGGTTGCTTTGTCTTTGTGCATATCCCAAAAAATGACCGATCCAAACTAGACCCATGAGCCATTAAATGTGTATTTTTTGGATATGCACCCCACTAAAAAGGATATCGATGTTATAGTCCAACTCATCATCGTATGTATGTCACCATGGACTGTACTTTTCTTAAGTCTAAATTTTATTATCTTAACCAACCTCGTGACCAGGGGGAGAACACTTCTAGTTCACTCAGTTGAAACAAACCTCATTCCCCGAACCACCCAAAACTCCAACCATAAGGTTACCTCGAGAGTTACAAATCAATGAAGAACAGACCGACAATCTCGTACCCACCAATGACTAACCTTCTTATGATGTCCAATAAGAGGTAAATGAACCCCTAAGCCCAATTTCCATGCCCGAATTAGATACTAATCTTGAATTTCCAAGAAGAGATGTGTATTCTTTGCCTTACAGGAGTAATCATGGGGTACCACCAATGAGATTTACGCTAGAACATATTCCCCGTTCTAGTAGATATCCAATGGGAAACCTAGTAAGGGGGAGTCTGTCAAAGGAAGCAAAAGCATTTACTGTGACACTCTATGCTCAAGAAATTCCAACAACCGGTCATGAGGAAAAACAAAAGGAAGAGTGGACAAGGGCTATGAATGCCGAAATGGAGGCACTAAAAAGAAATGGCACCTGGAAGAGATGTAGACTTCCACCCGGAAAGAAACCAGTAGGATGCAAATGGATCTTCACAATCAAGTACAAAGCCGATGGTACTATAGAACGATATAAAGCTCGACTTGTGGCAAAGGGGTACACATAGACATATGGAATTGATTATTCTGAAACTTTCTCTCTAGTTGCAAAGATTGATACCATTCAGGTATTATTCTCAGTTGCAGCAAATAAAGACTGGCCACTACACCAATTTAATGTAAAAAAATGCATTCCTGCATGGTGTCTTGGAAGAAGAAGTTTACATGGAGCCCCCACTAGGCTTCATTGATGAATTTGAGAAAGGAGAAGTGTGTAAACTTCAAAAGGCCCTATATGGGCTAAAATAATCCCCACGAGCCTGGTTCGGAAGATTCACGATAGCAATGAAGCAATATGGGTACAAACAGAGTAACTCTAATCGCACTCTGTTTTTGAAGAAGAGAGGAAAATTGATCACATGCCTGATAATTTATGTAGACGACATGATTATAACAGGCAGTGACACCGAGGAAATTGTAAATCTAAGGAGAAATTTGTTCATGGACTTCGAGATGAAAGATCTGGGAGGATTGAAAGACTTCTTGGGGATAGAGGTACTACGATCAGAAAAAGGAATATTCATATCTCAAAAGAAGTACATCCTTGACCTCCTTGCAAAAATAGGAATGGTTGACTGTAGGCCAATACAATGCAGATGAATCATGGGCTGAAAATAATGGGAGTACCAATGAAGTTGAGAAAGACAGATATCAACGACTTGTGGGAAAACTAATATACTTATCTCACACTCGACCTGACATAGCTTATGGAGTTGGGGTTGTAAGTCAGTTTATTCACCAACCACTAGAAGAACAAATGGAGGCGGTCATGAGAATTCTGAAGTACTTAAAAGGCACACCAGGGCATGGGATCATCTTCAAAAAAATGGGCACTTAAATGTGGACGCTTATACCGATGTAGACTGAGCCGGCAATCCAAATGATCGAAAATCAACAACAGGTTACTTCACCATGGTCGGGGGAAACTTAGTAACTTAGAGAAGTAAGAAACAAACGGTAGTAGCACTGTCAAGCACAGAAGCAGAGTTCCGAGGAATTACCAAGGGTATAATTGAAAAAATATGGATCAAAAAATTAATGACAGAAATCGGTTTTCCACCCTTTATTCAAGTAAACTCATGTGCGATAACAAAGCAGCAATCAGTATCTTAGAAAACCCGGTGCAACATGATAGAACCAAACATGTGGAGATAGATCGTCACTTCATAAAAGAAAAATTAGAAGATGGCACAATTGAGCTACGCTTTGTGAGATCAGAGGATCAGCTAGCAGACATCCTCACTAAAGCTATCTCAAAACAAAGCTTTCTTGACGTCCTCCCCAAATTAAGTATTGGCAACCCTACTACTTAATTTGAGGAGGAGTGTTAGGAAATTAAATAAAGATAACAGGGAATCAAGTCAAGATAGTCAAGCCAAAATTAAGGATCAAACATAAGAAATCAACATCAATGTCATTTATTATAATTAATCTCATTTCCATTATTATAGTCAACTTGTACAGTATAAATAGAGGGATGTATTACAAAAGTTAATCAATTGAAAATAAACGATTCTCCAATTATCTATTCTAAGTGATTCTAAGTGCCATCTCAACTGAACTTCTCTACCTCTTCTATAGAGATATTTGAATTAACCAACATGTTAGCTTTAGTGTTATTCTCTGAATTATTTTGGCGGTACGGAGAAGGTTTGGTTTTAGAAAGGGCAGGCCAAGGTCGACTAGAGGAATATTGGCAAGAGCGTGATATTGAATGTGAGGAGGAAGAGGAGCCTTTAGACCTTTCGACCACTTGAGCATTGGAAGCCTCAAGGACTTTATTAGGTTGGGGGGGGGGGATTCCAGTCCCTTCTTCATCATGGTACATCCTTAGGATAACAACAAAGATCAGTTGGAGGGTTTTGATGGAGGCGAAAGCTGAGGAATAAGCCTCATCAATGGAGGAAGAAGAAGAAGATACAACAAATCAACCCATAATTAAATCAAGTAACTTACCAAAAATTAGTGATAAGAGTAATTCAATTAATCACTGAAAATCATCTAAGATCGTAAGAGAGTTGAAATAGAGTAAAAATGTAAACAAGAAATGACCTTCACCTTTATAAAAAATCCTTGGGTGAGAAATTGAAATTTTGAAGGTAACAATGATGGTAGAAGTGAAATGTGTCACACACACACACACACACACACACACACACACACACACACACACACACACACACATATATATATATATACATATCAAGGAAAGCAGAAAGGTTGGCGTACCAAGCATGTTGAAACTCAAGGGTTATGCATGTTACCCAATTCCATCCTATTCCAGCAATCAAAGATATATACTAACCCCAAAGGAAGAGTCTACCTCAGCTTTGTCAAAAGCAACCTTCAATCTCAATCAAGTGAGGAATATACAACGATCTCACCAAGAGCGAGAAATAAATGAAGGTTGGATAACCTAGGAATATGAATATATTCATCATCTGTCATTTGGAAAACAACTACTAGCCCTAAAGGAGCTCGACATTTGCTCGGGGGGTGACATTTCTTGGAACAAAGACATTTACATCGATCATTTATACCTTGAACAAATGTCTCTGCAATGTACAAACTGAGGCAGGATACCAACACCGAAGATTACACCTCGGCCAAATATGCAAGCCAATAATAAAAACAACAATTATCCAAACCACCTCGGAGGAACCGAGCCTTACAAAGACGTCAACTTAAGATCAGGGAGGGACATATGATATCAAGGTATATTAGAAGCAGCCTCATAAGTGGCCCGCTCAGCCTAAGCAAGGCTCAATAGTATAACCCTAGAAGAAGGAAATGAGTGGCTACCCTTGAGAGAGCAATGTGTAGCCTCTAAAGGGGCCAAGTGCCCACTTTCTCCCTATATACAAGCACTATTCCCCATGAAAGGTAACAAACTTATTCCATACTTTCATTCTTCATCCCCCCATGCCTTGATCAGACTTAGGCATTGGAGCGGCTATGCCGACTTTCTCGGCTTAGTCCTCTAAAGTTTTCACTCTCTTGCAAATCAGCCCATTTCGGATCTCACATCATTGTTCAATGTAAGCTAATAAAATATAATTAATTTGATGTAATTATTTACTCGTTATCATATACTAGTATTACACAAGTAAATGACATATTCAGCTTATGCCAACAAAGAATAAGCAATTTAATCATCACTAGAATCCATGTAATAATCCAATTGTTAATTACTAATTAAGGGGGCAGGGGTATATTAGTTAGGGAAGGGATCCTTAATTAATAAGTTTAAAAAGCCCACATGGCACATGACATAATTGGAACAACCCCATATGGAAGAGATCTCATCATTTCATTTCACTAACTCCCAAGTTTATGATTCTTCTATTATTATACATTTGGCTACTTAATTATTACTTCAAGTCTAGGTTATTTGAATTCTATAATAAAACGAAATTATTGATTAATTATATACTTTGACTAGAATTTTCAACGTTGGAGACCCACCTTTCCCCCCTTGGAATACCTTATTTTATGGAATGTGTTGATGAATTATGATTGTAAGAAAATAGTCTTTACAGAAATTCTACACACTATTTATTTAACACCCATTAATATTATGAAATTTAGCATGGTTCAAACGTCTACTATGGTTTTGATTTTCTCAAAGTAGGGATATGAAAAAGGCTATTTATTTAATAAATTTTTGTTATTTCCAATAACTAACATATTTTTATAGTAAAATTTAGCAAATTTTAAAACTATTAAAATTAATTGTTTTAAAAATTTGTCTATACTTGAATCATCTACCTTCCAAGTTGAGAAAGATACCTTTTACTATAAAGTTAGAGCATTTCTTAAATTTTTATTTGCGTTCAAATTTTCACATAAGAATATACATTTGAAAAGCCATACATAATTTATTTGTCCCGGGAGTCTAGTAATTTTGTGATACACTCCCTCCAGTCATATTTATCAATTAATTTTGAAAAAAAAGTCAATGTCGAGGCACAAGCAACTTGCATTTTAGTTAGGTTGGCATACACGATAAACTAGCAACCAAACACGGCAAAAAAATTATATTAATAGGTGATACTAAAGATGAGTAACCCATAATTAGTTACATGATAGCAAAATGTTCAAATCTACTAGAATGTTTGAAATCGAAAATCTAACATGGTGTCTATGACATTTGTATAAAAACCAGCAGATGTGTAGACTCGAAACAAAAAGGATCATCGGTAGCATGATGTCCTTAAAAAATGAACTTGTTACTTCTAACCCATAAAGACCAAGAAATGTCAAGTCAAAGAAACAAACAGAGAGTATAAATTCAACGTTATGTATGTATTCTCTTACGCATTGAGATAGCCACTTTTAGGGCTCTCGTTGTCCTCGGAGACTAAGGTTGGCCGTCACTAGAGCTGTTGTCAGTGTCTTGACATTTCAAGATCCTAGAAAAAAGTAAAAACCGGTCCATTTTGTTGACGTATATCTAAAATATATTCTATAAATATTACATATAAGTATAATTTTAACTAATTTTATTTTTAGTTAATAATTTGGCTCATTCACATTGAAATAAATTCAAAAAACAAAATAAATGTTACATATAAGAAAAAACATAATAATAAAATTTTAGACATATTTGATCATGATTCTTAGACAGTCGTATTCTTGGTGTCCATGATCACAGCCGTGTAACTCTTACTCTAATCATGTCAAGGGTTTAATTTCTTAACCCCAAATCCTTGATATATTTAAAGTAATTATTAAAGATTAATACTGAGATTTGATTATATGATTATTTAATCAAGAATATAAAATATGAAGTGATTTTATTACACTGTTGAAACTGGGCGCGGATGCGCTGGCGGCGGTGTGGCTTCTGCATTATGCTGTTCATTAATTCCTTTCTTTTATTATTAACAAATTTATTCATTTTTATTACTAAAATAATTAAATTTATTTATTTTACCAGAAACAATATTTTATTAGTAGTTTTTGTAATTTAATTATTCCAAACTAACCAACATAGTTTGTAACTACCACTGATTAATAAGATAACAAATTTTAGCATTTGTTTATGAATTTATTCCATTTAGACAATCAATTTCATTCTTAAATTTAATATTTCCACATTGATTCTTATTTTATTTTCCACCAAAGTCAAATTAAATAAAATTGATTATTCTTTCTAACAAATAACAAAATATAATATATTATTATGAAAATAATTAGACATGAAGATGATGAGAAATGAATTATAAGGTGGTTAATTTTATTTATTTATTTATTTCTATTTTTGATGTTGTAGAGGTTAGAGCACATGCAAATTAAATACCTAAAAAAGGCAAATGGGTTTTGTTTAAATATAAAAATAAGGGAATATTTAGATTGAAAATGAAAGCTTTCCTTCCTGCTGGTTGTTAACAACTTGCTATAAAAATGGAGCACATGACAATAGTCATTTTGTTACCCTTTTTTCTAATATTTAATTTCTATTTGCATGATCAACATGCATAATTAGTTATTCACTATGGTATTGAGGTAAAATTAACTCTTTAAATTCGAATTCTGAATTATACTTTACTTACAGTTAATATAGTATTTGACAATTTTACATGTAACATTGTTTATTTTGTCGGATATATAGTCATGTTGTTACTTTTTTATTAGCATGTTAAATTCAGTATTTATCATGTAATGTTATTATAAAATTTAGAAAGTATGTTTGAAGGATAAGGAGTAATTACAACAAATACTAATAAATGTTTTAAATAAATTAAAAGAATTATAGTGAATGCCATAGTTCGTACATTGAATAATATGGCCATGTTAATTAATTAAAGAATCACATCACATTGATCTCATATTCTACTTTATCGGTCTATATACTACCCTATACTCTAGAGCACTCCCGGAGCATCCCCAGTGGTTTACATATGGAGTAAAAATGTTCCTTTTAATAATGTAGCAGTATAATGGTATCTATTTCATTTTAAATTGTATTTATTATAGATAATATATTTTTCAAAAAAAATTTATTATAAATAATGTCTATTTATAAGATAAGAATAAGAGTATTTTCAGCAGCTTGTCAATTCTACAAATTGCCTTGACACATAGGAAAATATAGACAACCAATTTGAAAATGCATATTTAGTAGTTTGTTTAGCCCATATTCCCTATATAATATGACACCTATGTATCATCATTAATTGTAGACAATGTCTATGTGATTGTCTAGATGTAGACAACCAAATAGATATTGTCTACTATAAATATACTTTAAATTGGAATAGACAATCTACTATTCTTATCTTATGAATAAACATTCTACTATTCTTATTTTATGAATAGACATTATCTATTTTTAAGATTATTGTCGCATAATTAAAAGCATCTTCTATTCCACATGATACCTAGACTTGGAATCCACAAGCTACTAAAGATGCTAAAAATAGATTGTCTATTTTATGTTAAATTGTATTTATTATAGACAATGTCTATTTATTGTCTATAATTTGAGATGATACATAGTGCCACATCATATAGGAAAGATAGATTAGACAAGCTACTAAAGATGTATTTTCAAATTGATTATATATTTCTTCTTATGTGTCAAGGCAATTTGTGGAATAGACAAGCTACAAAATATACTTTTAATCATAACACACATTCATAAAAACAAAGACATTGTTTCTTGTTTCATCTAAGACCTTCAAGATATAAGGACCGATCCTAGTTGGTGGTATGATTTATTCTAGTAAAAATTTATTGGTGACAAATAATATTAAATCTTCAATTTAGTATTATAGTATAACTTAAACTATCCCGCGAGATATTTTTAACCCTGATCCATATTTATTACGAAGGAGGGGCACAATTGCTAGGATCGATATATGAAAACTAGTCGGCCTAAGTTGCAGCTGTTGAAAAAACAATGACAAAAATAAAATTAAATAAATAAACTCTTCGATCTCGATTTTCTCTCCCGAATTTGGAGGTGCTAACCAAATAGAGAAGTTCTCCTTATGGAATTTTCTGGTCCAACCTTCAACCAAAATATAAACATATATCAATAGAATATATGTAAGAATACAAAATAATATGAATAGCAAAACAAGTTAAAGAAACTTGAACACCGATAAGCTAAGTCATGTCGAATGACACTGTCCTTAAACGATACTTCGTAGTTTCTTCCAGGATTAAACAGCTCATTCACTCTCGATTTGAAAGTGGAAACAGGAATAGAGATGCAATATCATCTCCAGAAAACTCATAGAAAAATTTGGTGGGCATAAAAGGTTTTCTCTTGGTATTAACCAACTCAAAATGGAACCAATATTCTTAACAAAAGATATTACACAATATGCTTATAAATCTATCACTTAGAAAAACAACATCATACATAATTAAAATATTAAAGGATACTTTGCAGTTATGTCATAAAAAAGTTTATTCTTTGAATGACAGATTTTATGAGCGCAATGGCAATAGGAACAACGGTTCTTGTTCCAATTGATGGGCGGTAAACTCGGTGCTAACGTGAGAGTAGTACAGACTCTACGATACGTGAAAGAAGTTATCTTCAAAATAAAATATTTAAAAATGTGGGGGTATTGTAATAAGGTTCAAAAACCTTAATTTGTGTGTTGAGCATATATAATGTTGTATATATGTCATGTACTTAATGTGATTTTGAGAAAGAGTATCATAAGGATGAATGGTGTCTTAGAACACTTTATTGAGAAACTTCTTAAGAAGTTTATGTGTATCCCTTATGATCATAATAAAGAGGAAAAATGGTTATTGGGTAACCATATTAAGTATTGTGAAATTTTTTAGAGTTACCATGTGTTATGGTATTATTTTGTGGAATCCATTGTATTAAAATGATACAATGATGTTAATTGAATATTTCATTCAAATGAGACAAAATCTCTTGTGAGTATTTTGTGAGAAATTTTCTTTTTGGTTTTTGAGAAAAAGAAAATTTTCTAATTTTTGTGGAATCACCACATGAGTTAGAAGAGGGTTTTTCCTTCTAATACAAAATATTTGAAAATATGGGGTTGTCTCAAATTTTGTAAAGTGTGGGGGTATTTAAAAATATATATTCTTTAGAGGAAAAGAATATTTCTAAATTTTATGTTCTTATTTATAAAATCCTTATTTTTATAAGGTTTTATTTTTAAGCTTTGTGCTATAAAGTTTAACTTATTACTTTGAGAGTAATAAATTTTGTTGTTACAAATATGATTTACTTTATTTGAATTTATCTTTGAAGAAGAATATACAATATTTTAATTATGTGAATCATAAGAATGAAAGTGAGTGTCTTGTTGAAACAAGAACACCATTTGAGAAACTTCTTTAGAGGCTTGGATTATATTAATCATGTGAATATTTCCTATGATTACAACGTTAAATTATAGAGAAATAATGATCTTTTGATTATTATTGTTAGACTATGAAATACTTGAGAGATATCATAAATTATGGTATTTATGTTGCGGATATCCATTGTAAAATAATGTTACAATGATGATAATTGAATCTTTGATTCATATGAGATAAATTATACTGGTGTATTTTTTCACTCTTAGTAGTGGAACAATAAAAATAAGAGTCAACTAAACAAACTATAATGGAGTTTGTTGTTTGAGAGTTGATATGTAATGAGGCTAAGTGGTATATTAATATCTTAGCATATATTCTTTGAGAATAAAATCATCACCATTAGTGACACTATATTGTGATTGTCAAATTGGCAAAATCTATTTATAAGCAAGACCTACAAAGGTAAAAATATACATCTATGTTTGAGACATATATTGTTGTGAAAAATTTATTTTAAGACAGAATTATGTCCACCGGTTATGTGAGTCTAGAGTGAATTCTGGCCAAATCATCTGACTAATTGATAAATAAATTTTGAAAATTTATTTAATTCGGAAACATTGGAGAGGATGAAACTTAAGCCAATTTGAAATTAGCAAAGATGAAAACCCAACTTATGTGATTAGAGATCCCATGAAGTAAGTTCATATGGGTAATAACAAGTCTTTGTTAGTTCTGCTAGCACAATTAAAATCGTTTCATTCTTAGATGTGTGAAAGTGCTATGTTGCATATTTTGAGAGGTTGAGTTATAAGAACTCTTAATGAATTTCATATCTCTTATGAGTGGTGTATAACGTGCAATGCACACTTGATAAAATCACCTATGTGAGTGTGAAGTGGGGCCGCTTCTATGAGATATTTGCAATATCTACTAAAACACTTATGAAAGACCAGGCAGGCGCACGGCCTATTTGCGCAAAACCGCACTATCAAAGAGAGCATCTTGGTATAGTGCGATATGGTAAAATCCCTATTCCACAGTAGCACTTATTTGGTTCATAGAAACTTTATGTTTCACCAAATGTTCCGTGGATTAAATTTTATCTATCAAGTATTGGTTCATAGTCTGAAAGACACCAATGCCATGCATTATATGTCAAACTTGAGATATCTAGAAAAAATATTTTATCAAAATTTTTTTTGAAATAAATGGGGGATTGTAGGAAAATCTTGGTTATATTATTTCAAAAGTAATTGTAAAGTAATTTTAATAATTTATTATTATTGTTATTATAAGTACACAATTGTTTTAACTAATTATTCTAGTTTGGAAACTGCCAAAACTTTAATATTACAATTATACGTTCTTAATTTAGTTTTAAATTTGCACAAGTCTTTTAATGCCCTGAGTTTTTTTTTTTTGGTGGTGTACTTATGTGAGTTAAATTATTTAGTAAATGGCCAAACGTTACTATTTCGACTACCAGTCATTATTACATTTTAATGAGTTTAATCTCTATATTAAGAGGTTGTTTTGAGATGAGTTGGTAGTAATTTTAAAAGAGAAAATTACAACAATTCCAATATAATTTTGTGTTCCTACAAAACTATTATTTTTATATGATTACTTATTTCCCCAATGAGTTTTCTGGATATGATATTGTATCTCTGTTCCTGTTTCCACTTTCAAATAGAGAGTGAAGGAGCTATTTAATCCTGAAGGAATTACGAAGTATCCTTTAAGGACAGATTGTTGAAAAAAACAATGGCAAAAATAAAATATATAAATAAACTCTTCAATCTCGATTTTCTCTCTCGGATTTGGAGGTGCCAACCAAATTGAAAAGTTCTCCTTATGGAATATTTCGGTCCAATCTTCAACCAAAACATAAACAGTTATAAAAAATTGCTGGTTTTCATATATAATTCATTAAATTAAAAACTTACAATAAAACTCACTAAAAAAAACTTTTGACATTCTTTTGAAATAAAATATATAATTTTTCCAATGGCAGCATTGAAAATAAAGGGTAAATTTAAAAAACATGCCTTGTGGTTTGACTGTTTTACAAATAGATTCTTGTGGAGTTTTTTTCTTAAAAAAATGCTTGTGATTTTAAAAGTTAGCAAAAACATGATTTTCAATCTGAAATTACGTTATAAAAAGGGGCAATCTTATCTATTTTGAACTTACATTTTACAGCATAGTTAACAATAGACATTAATGTTAAATTTTAGAATTTTTTTAGAAGTACAAATATTTTTTTCAATTAAAACACAATTGTAACTATTAAAAAATCATAATAAAATGAATAATTTTCGAAAATGACTCAAAATTTGATGAATAATTTTTCAATTATATGGTTAAACTATAGAAATGTTAAATTAATTGAAATATGTTCGGGAATAACACTATTTTTAATGAAAAAAATATTTTTTCCTTGATTTGCAAATTTTTCAAATCATAGGTACCCTTTTGTAACGAAATACTCCACAAGAACTTTTTTTGCAAAACATTCACACCACAGGGCATATTTTTAAAGTTTACCAAAAAAAAATTCAAGAAAATATCTTGAGTTGCTAGTGTTGTAAATATATGTTTTGTAACATATGTATTGATGTCCATTGATGTCAAACTTAACTCTTCATTAGTACTATGTAACTTATGTCTTTACATATCCATTGAATTTGTATATAAGTATTGACTTACCCCATTGACTTAATA
>CATIWQ010484237.1:0-14946 GCA_949673415.1 Euphorbia schlechtendalii | reverse complement strand
TAGTATGAATGACAAAAATGTTTTATTCAAAGTCAAAATATATAATTCTATGAAAATTTTGTGAGAGCAACATTTTTAGACAACAACTTGAAAAACATTACCAAACATATCCTAAGGCCACTTCCGATGGTTCCCCATTTTGGAGAAATCTCCAAAATGAGGAATGAAACCATTCCCTATATAGTATATCTCCAAAATGGGGTTCCCTATATATGGGGAACCCCATTTTGGGGAATGGTTATTATATTAATATTTTTTTAGTTTTGATTTAATTTAATGTGTTTAATATTTTTTTGGTTATTGAGAATAGATTTGATGTAAATAAATTAATATAATAATAATAAAATATTATTACTTTATTAGAATCTGAAATGGGAAATTGAAAATGAGGAAGCTTGTTGGAGCAAAAACACTATAGATCCTGTAAAATAGGGTTTGGGGAATGGAAAATGAGGAAAATAGTTGGACATGCTCTAATAACACTAAAATTAGAGACATGGGACTGTTTGATTTCAAAAAACTATTTTTATTTTCATTTTTTAATTTTCTTTTCAATAAACTAAATAGAAAATTGAAAAAACGGAAAGTATGTTCATTTTTGTTTAGTAATTTAGTTTTTTTTATTTTTGAAAAAATTGAGTAATATACTTTACTTGTTAAAAACAATAAAAATGACATAAAAAATATTACAAATCAAATTAAAAACAATAAATATAAATTTTAAACCACTCAATCATAAAGTTAAAAAATAATAATTTAATTATATAATATAAGTTACACCCTTAAAGCTTTTTTATCACATTGTGCAAATTTTAAGATTAATATGTTTAAGTTCACCAATATAGTTTCTTCTAATTTGTTTACTCCACAAAATTTTTTCAATTGATATTTAATTTTCATTTTTAGTTTTTTTTTTCAAATTTTATGATTTTCAATTTCTTAAATGACGAAATGAAAAATAGAAGGGGGAAAAGATGTGCACTTATATCTTATTTTTTATTACAAATTTTTTACTTTTTAAATAATAAATAAAAATTTAAAATTTATTAATTAAAAAATACAAACGAATCAAATTAAATAAACAATATATACAATAAAAAGTTATAAGTAAATAGAAATAATGATTAAATAAATAACAAAGAGTATATTAATAAAGAAAATTGTTTTCTTACATGTTAATAATTAACTACACAGTTATATATATTAGAAAAAAATAAATTAAATAACAGAATATTGTGATTTTTACAATAAAATTGTGTTTATCCAATTTGCAAAATTATAGAAAACATTAAAAAAGTGTTTTCTAAATCAAGACATGAAATAGAAAAATCTGAAAATTGTTTTCCAAGCTTCCAAACTAAAAGTTTTTTTTCAATTAACCAACAGTTTCCATTTTTTAGTTTTCATTATAAAATTTTTCTTAAAAAATTGATACATTTTTTCACAACCAAACAAGGCCGTAACTTTTTTTTGAAAAGATCACAATGAAATACACGGTAAAAATTTTTTGTTACTCTATAATTTCCCTCGTAGAAAAAAAAACTCAAACATATACATAAATTCGTACAAATAAGCATATTAATTTGTATTTAAAAAGGGCCTTTTTATTCATAATTGTCATTATTAACTATATAATGTACACTGTATTGTGTCATAAATATCGGAATGGCCAAATTAATAACTCCCCTATTAGAAATGAAGTCCCACGTCACTAAATGTTTGGAAACTCTCAAATCATCACTTTCGGGTGACATAGACTATTAACATGTAGGAGACATTTGTTTAAATGGTAGTATTAAAATCTGAATGCAATGTTGGTCACCTGTGATTTGCTCCACATTCAGTGAATTATGGTGTGATGAAGGCGTGTTAAAAATGAAATTTTACATCTGTTAAATCATACAATTTGTAATCTTTTACATGTGCCTGACAATCATGTTTCTCGTTAAGATGATTTTTTAAGGAGAAGTGTGTGAGCCTTTATTTAAATCGCTACATTCTATTTCTACATATATTTATTTTTTATAAAAGGAAAATCTTTTCTGATACTATAGAAGTTCTATGTATACGTATGAAAATTCCACACAAGGTCGCAAAAGTAATTTCTTCTTATCGATGACTCCTTTTACAGAGTGAAGTTACATACTGGTTTTGCTTTGTAACTAATTAGTATTGTTAAATAAAATTTATTTAAAGCTTTATTAAACCTTAGTTTGGGTTCCAATTTGATCATTTGAGAAGCTTTCTAATTTTAAATTTGTAGGTGACGTTTGATTCGAGAAATAACTATTTCATAGAATAATCATATAAATGAATTAAAAATTTGAAATATAATGAACATTTTACATTAAATACATCATAGCTATTTTAATTTCAACCTCATTTCATGAAATAACTATTCTGTTTGAGGTGGCATGAACTATTTCATGAACATTGGAATAGCAAGGAGTGATAATGATTAATTTAATAGAAAAAATTCATTGTATTTCACAATTTTCATTCATGTACATGGAATGATGAACCAAATATTTCAGTAGTCTAAGCCAATCAAGTTTGAATTGAGAAAACGTTGAGGTTTGTATAGTATGAAAAGGAAAATTGTATAATTAGTTGTTGAAAAAATAATTTCCCAATAAATTCCTTGTAAATTTCTAAGTCTAGCCTACCTAGTAGCTCGTACCTACCATTATCTCTCCTCTCTCTCTCCTCAAATTTCTATAACATATATCCACATGGACACAACTCACTAGTACGGTCACCATCATGTCATTGATAAACTTTCCTAGTTCAATAAAATTTTTCTCTTGGAGATGCAAAGATCTAGAGTTTTCACTAATATTTTTAATATTGGACTGTACCATATCATCCGATTGAGTTGGTAAAATTGTTTATTGTTGATGATTTCGATATGGTTCATTAAAATATCGATATATAAAAAGTACGATGATAATCTAAAATATATTTTTAAGACAAACTTATTATAATATAAAATGAAATAACATATGTTTTATACTAAATAACATTTTATAAAATTAATCATCCCGTAAAATTACCTATCATATCGATAATATCGCATACCAATTGCTTTATTGATTTATCTTCAGTATGGTAATAAAAACAATAATTTCTACTTTCAAAATTACAAATACTCAATCAATGCCTCAACTTTCGACTTTCGTCCTCAATTTGAAGGTTTGTAACTGCCATTAATAATATCTATACCGATTAATTTCTTCAAATTTTCTAATAATATGTTGTACAAAACAAGAGGAGGTGTTTAGGATAGACATGTCTCGTTTTAGTAAAGTAAGTGGAATTACAAAGGAGATAAGTCAAAAAGTCCTTGTAAAAATTAAAATAAATAAAAAATTCACTTTGTTTCGTTTATAAATGGATTTTTTTAATCATTTTTCGGCAATTTTTTCCGCATGTGATGCGTCACATTCTTTTCTTTCATTTTTTTCATTTGTTTTGTTTCAATATTATTTTTTCACTTTCTTTCTTTTGCAAAATTGTAGTTAAATTATCGCTTATTTTTCTGAAATTGTCAATTGAAATATACACCATTTATAGTAAGGTATAAAGGTAATATATATAGATCAAGCAATTGAGAGGTACAGATAAAGTCATTAAAGCGATCAAGAGCTACAATCCTCCTGATTGCTAGTTGTACAAGTTTGTTAAGCGGATTGTAATTGCCATTGACCAATGATCCAACCATAGTAGCATTGGTTAGTTGTTTTCTCTTTTTCCCCTTTTGTATAAATAGGAGATCTACTTCAACAAACTAGATAACGTAATCTACAATCATTTTCTTCCTCTTTGATTCAATATACAATTACTCTGATTTGTTTACGGTATCAGAGCTATGGCTAAGAGAAGGAAGAAAGCTCAAGAAGCCAGAAATGGTGATCTCTTCGAAGATATGTAGATCAACAAAGTAGTGAAATGAATCATGAAGAAACTAAGGAGAAATCGCAAAATCAAGATAATCCAAGCCTAATCATTATGACATCGTAGCTAATTGAAAGTAACAATTTTCTCTCATGGAAGAATTCAATGGTTAGAACACTGACAGCCAAAAATAAACACCATTATTTTCTTTCAGAAACAGAGTAATATGAAGAAGGAACTACAGCTTATAATGGAAGAGAGAGGGCTGTCTCATGACCTCTTGGATTCTCAAGTCGCTCTCTAAAAAAATGACAGAAGGTTTCTCGTACATCGATTCACCTAGAGAATTGTGGAAATCTTCGAAGCACAGGTTTTGCCAAAGTAATGGACCTATGTTATACAAACTCAAAAGAGAAATTTAGATCAAGGAGATATGACGATTCTTTAGTATCTCAACAAGATGAAAAGAATGTGGGATGAGCTAGTTGTGCTAAGGCCACTACCTAGCTGTGGATGTCGGGCAACAAGAGAATGTGACTATAATGTCTTTACAAGGATGGCAGAGCTTGAGTAAGAAGATAGGTTGATATAGTTCTTGATGGGATTACATTTAGTTTTTTTATCATGTCAAGAATCAGATCGTGCTTATGAATCTTTACCAAGCTTAGGGAAGATATACTCTATGTTTAGTAGAATTAAGAAGTAGAATGAAGTGAATAACTTGAGATCTTTTAAAAGTGCAAACTACGCAGCCATGGGATAAGCAAATAGTGGTTCAATGGGATAAATGGTTGTTGCAACTAACTATTCAACACATAGAAGAGATCTACAGATTTTGGTGACATAAATAGAGAACTGTTGAAATGCGAGCACTGCAACAAAATCAAACACACTAAAAAAACTTGTTTCAAGCTCATTTGTTATCTAGAGAAATGGAAGCAAAAGTTCAAAGATAAAAATTTTGTTCCAAATACTTCATATGCTAATTGAAGCTCCAGTTCAGACTGTGATTCAACGCAAGATAGGTATAATGAAGCAATTAATCAAAATATGTTACAAAGAATGTTACATGAAGTCTACAGCAAAATGAGAAAGGAAAAGGAGATAAGGGAATCATCAGTTCATCATCATTCTAGTGATTTCAATTCTTTTGCTACGTTTTAGGGTAAGAAAATTGATTTTTCTTATACATGGATTGTGGACAGTGGAATTAGTTCACGTATGTGTTTTTAAGAATCTTTATTGACTGAGTTGAGTAGACAACACGAGCACAGTATTCATTTATCAGATGGTAGTATAAAGGAGATCACATTTGCTGGTAGAATTGATTTAATAGAAGAGTTTTACCTAAAAAAATGTACCTTATGTACCAGTCTTTTAAAGTACAACTTATTGGTTATCAGTCAATTGGCAAAAGAAAGCAATGTAGAGGTAGTGTTTTATGCCTCTCACTACTGTTTACTAGACCAGAAAACTAACCTGGTGATAGCAGTGGCTTGGCAAGCATACATATTGTATCCATCCTCATTCTCAAAAGAAGTGTTGCAAAACATGGAATCTTGTAATGCAGTAGGGGAATGTTTTACTTGTATTAAAGAAACTTTTGACAAATGACATAAGAAACTAGGGCATCCATCTCTTGACAGCATTAATCATGTTACTAGTTTACAGTTTCAATGTAACGAGGCTTTTTGTGAAACTTTTCCTTTAGTTAAACAACATAGACTTCTCATAAAAGTCAAATTGCAACTAAAAGTAGGTTACAACTTATTCATGTTAATGTCTGGGACCTTATAAGCAAGTCATTATGTCATGAGCTTTTTTTTCTTGACTATAGTGGATGATTACACCAGAGTTACATGGTTGTATTTGTTGAAAGGGAAAGATGAAGTTTCACTAGTTTTGGAGAATTTCTTTGATTTAGTCAAAATCAATATAATGTTGATGTACAGATTATCAAGAGTGATAATGTGGTAGAGTTTATAAACTCTAGATGTCTGAAGTTGCGTCATGATAGGGGAATTGTCCATCTGATAACATGCAACTACACACCACAACAGAATGGTGTTTTGGAGAGAAGCACAAGCACTTATTGGATATAACAAGAATTGTCATGATATAAGCTAACATGCCTTCCAGAATTTTGGAGAAAAGCAGTACTGTATGCATTAAGTATAGTCAATGTCTTACCAACAAAGGTCTTAAAGTGGAAAAGTCCTTTTAATAAGTTTCACAATCGGAATCCTTGCTATGACAATTTCAGGTTTTTGGTTCTCTTTATTTTTTCAAAGTATACTAATTGAAATTGAGAGGCACAGATTAAGTAGTTAAGAGCCAGCGAAGGATGAGCTTGAAGAGAATGATGAGTATAAGTTTCCAGAGAATGATGATGATGAGGATGGGTTTGAAGAGAATGATGAGGATGACGATCAAGAGCTGCAATTCACTTGATTGCCAGCTGTACAAGTTTGTTAAGCGGATTGTAATTGTCATTGAACAGTGATCTAGATACATTAGCATTGACTAGTTGTTTTCTTTGTTTTCCATCTTTTGTATAAATAGGAGATCTACATCACCAAACTAGTTAATGTAAAACTACAATCATTTTCTTCCTCTTTGATTCAACATACGATTACTCGCTTTGTTCAATTTTTTTTATAAGAAATGATGCTCCCGAAAAGGTTCAAACAATCCCCGACGACTTCAAAACTAATATATTAATAAGAAGAAAATCCCCAAGAAGGGGACAAATAACTTACAAAGTAAGGAGCGTCCACGGGTTTACCATAACACCAAAGTGGAATCCCGTCGACAAGTTTTTAGCAAAAAAAAAAGAGTTAGACTAATTCCTTTGTATAAAAAATTTTCATTAGGAACGATGTTGTCAAAAGAAGCTTTGTTTCTTCGTTTTTAAATCTCTCAACTCAGAATCAGTCCTTTGTTTCCTTCGTTTCCATAGATGATAGAAATCAGCAGTCTCATTTGGAATGACAAAGCTAATATCCAGCCAGTTAAAGAGGGAGGTTCAAATTATTCTACTTTCCTTGCGATGTTAGAACTGAATTGCTGTTTCTTTCTCCATTCAATGCTACTTTTCCATTTCAAATATTGCTAAACAACATAAATTTTTACATTAAGAACTATTTCACCTTCATACTACTTAATGTTCTTTAACCCATAGGACAATTAAACTAAAACACTTGTCCATATAACAATATAATATGAACAACATCACCTTAATCCATACATTTTCGTTTTTAAAAGAATTAAATGGACTATAAATCATATGCATTTTCATATTCACGATATTATAGTGGGTATATAGTCAATTTCATATCCACAATTTTCACTTTTTGTATCAACTTAATTTTTAGAATTATGAAATAAATTAACAGTACCCATATTAATTTTGTTGGTAAACTTAGTAACTTAGCTGTAAGTGCTGGGATTTCTTACAATGGTCATGGATAATTGAGGTGAAAATTTTCACCCTTGAAACCATGATATGTGTGTGGTGTGTTCTGGATATTTTGAAGTTCACTCACACATGTCAAAACACAAGGTGGTAAATGTCGCCTCAATAGTTTCAAGATCATTATATAACTCTCGTGAGTACCATATATAACTGATTGTTAAAAGGCTTTCAAGTATTTAGCTCTCAAGGACCATTTCCATTTTGGATATAAGTATCTTCCACAAACTTATGTAGATTAGAAATTTCTTATAATTTCAAAATAAATTTTGCTTTTATATTATGCTTATCATAATTTATAATTAAATAAACTGTATAAATAATTTTTTTTTGCAGTACCTCTCAATGAAATATGTATAGTTAAATAGCTTAAATTATCACATCATTTTAGTTAGTGACACTCGTTTATATCCAACGCCGTGAAAAATTCAATTTGAAGAGTCAACTTTTAATTAAGAGGCAACATATTGAATAGGTCTTATCTATAAATTAAGAACCACCGTATTCACATTTATTATTACTCCCATCCACTAAATATTGTCGTTTTTAAGGATTTTGTTATTTTTTTTATTATCATTTTGTATTTTCAATGTTCTTTTTCTCTAAATTTTTCATTCCTACCCCTATTAATTTGTTCAACTTTCAAAGTAACCATAATTTAATATCCAATAACAAGATGAGAAAACTATATGAATCAATATTTAAACATAATAATGAAATATTGAAAATATGGTATGACATTTATGAAAGAGTAAATTAGTAAATCACCTAATTCAGTTAATTGTTATCTTAAAAATTGTGAATTAGTTAAAACGACAATATTTAGTAGATAGGGAGAGTATAATTTAAGGCAAATTTATGTTTTGAATATTCCATTTTGTTCCTTTTATTAGTCTAAACTTTTGATTTCTATTCCTTTTATTTATCATTTTTTACTGATAAATATGGATTTTGAATAAACTAGTTTTTGAACACAAAACCTTTCACTTTCACTTTATGAGGTGTACAAATAAAATATCATATTTCTTTTATTTGTCATTTTAAAATATTAATGTAGCATTCAAACACTAATTTTCTAATTTACAATTGTATTAACTATGAAAGAAAATTAGCTCTCGGTAAGACACATCATCTTACCGTGGGTTTTTCAAAAAAAAAATATGAAAGAAATTAAATACTTCATTGATTTGTTTTACTTGTCATTTTACACATTTCACACTTTTTAATAAATCAAATACTCCCTCCGTCTACTAAATATTTTTTTTTAAGAGGGATTTTGATTTCACTTTTTTTATTGTCATTTTGTATTTTCAAGGTACTTTTTCTCTAAGTTTTTCATTTTTATCCTTATTAATTTGTTCGACTTTCAAGAATAGCCCAAATTCTAATCTCCAATAAGAATATGAGAAGATTCTAGGAATTAATAGTAGTGAAGTCTTAAAAATAGAGTAAGACATTTATGAAAAAGTAAATTAATAAATCATCTAATTCGGTTAATTGTTATCTTAAAAACTGTGAATTAGTTAAAACAATAATATTTAGTAGACGGGGGAGAATACTAAGTAATAGTATTAAAATACTAGTTTTCCCTTATATATATATTTCAATTTATAACTAGCGACTCTCCATCTTCTATTTGAAGATTTAATCTAATTATGTCAATAAATTAGGATATATTTAAAACAATGAATAAAAAGAATCCCAGGATTTTGAGAATAACAAGTAAAATGAGATTTCGAATTTTGGATACAATGCTAAGTAAAGATATCGAGGGATTTAGAAAAAAATAAAATTTTATAACAACATAAAAAGAATAAATTATTCAATTTAATTGTATAATAAATGATTTATTATTTTGATGAGAAATCTTCAATGAAAAAAAAAGAACGGGAGAGCTAAGTTATTTATAATTTCAATTTTGTCGAAGATTAGTCATAACGACATACTGTTTGTTATCAACGATTCATTGTACTAAAATTAGCACATTATTAAATAATTGGTACATTACTAGTATAATTATTAATGTTAAATGACCAAGTTAAAAATAAAGTAAAAAGGATAAATTAATCATTTTAATTGAGTAATTTTACTAATTTTGATAAAAATTCTATAATGACAATCTTTCAGCATCTTATGGAGTATATGTTAATAAAAGAAAATGGCTGCCTTTAGTTTTACATGCTCCTAGTGTACTCCATTCAATGCCGAAAGATTATCTTTTTAGAATTTTCATCAATATCAATGTTCTAAAAAGAGCTAAGGCTAATCGGGTGGCCAGAGCCTTCAGAATGCTACGTGAGGATTAATCGGGGCCTATGCGGATTTAGACGTTAGTCGGGATTTAGGCGCTAGGCATAATCAGGCAGTGACCCTCAAAATAACGCATAGGCGGGGCCTGGGCGAACTGGGCAGGATTTTTTAAAACAATAAAATCAATAAAACATTTTATACTCTATTAAAATGATTAATTTATTTCTTTTATTTTATCATAAAATTTTCTCTATTCTTAAGTAATATTTTATAATTTTATTTTGTACTTAATTAATGAAAAATGACAACCTAAAGGTTATAAAGCTTTCCTTTGTAAATGACAAATAAAAAAGAAAATAAAGTAGTAATTAAAACAACAACCTAGTGGTTATAAATCTTTCCTTTGTAAAGCATCCTATTTAATGGGAATTAATGATTTAACATTGAAGTGGCTAATAATATCAAAGTACAAAGCTAATAGGGGTTTTATTATATTATCTGACACTGAATAAATTTACATTTAATTGGAATCAATTTCATTTGATCGATCGGCGGATGTGATCCAATGGCAATCAAAGCGTTGCGCATGCTGCTGTGTATTCACTGTGCTTCATTAATGCAATTGCTTCAATTTACTAACACTTGGAATTTACATTACTAATTTGACTTTCTTACAATGTCTCCATTTGTAGCGTTACCCGTTATCAGACAATGACATAAAATTATGGATTTCACATAAAAATATGGGGTACGTTATCAGACAATGACATAAGTTAAACTTACATAATCTCTCATTATATGCGGACATATTAAAAACTTGCTAGATGAGTATAATTAAGAAGAACATAGAGGATACTAATAGCCAATTACTAATTGGGTTTAATACAATTGGTACATCTACTGGTAGTGGAGATGATTAGAGATTAATCTCTTCCTCATTCAAAAATCCTTTCACTAAAAGAAAGTCAATTTCATGGTAATGCGTATTCCATGAAACCAACAATCATTGTGATTAAAAGAGATAAAAGCTAGGTACAAAAAATTGAAGATAAACAATTATCTCTGACTATAATTTTACGACTCTTAACCTAGCAATTGGACTAACAAAATTGTGTTAAGTAACAAGGATTTATGATTAAACAGACAATCACATAGTGAAAGTTCAGATGTAGATTCATGAATCCAAAAAAACTACATACAAAAACTAAAAATAATGAACAAAAAACAGTGGAAGAAGAGGAAAAGAACAACCCCGAAAAAAAACAACATAAAAGAACAGAAATTTAATACTATGTTTTAATAATATAGTAAAAATATCAAACAACATAGGATATGGATAGTGTGTATTAATGTACACTTCATGTTCTTCAACTAATTAATGGGTGTTAATTTAATTAACTTAGTTGCTGCTTAATCCCTAATAACAACAAAGTATTTCCCTTTTTTTATCAGCAAAGAACATACCCACAAAAAACCCCTAACACTGACGTGAACATGATAGTCAAGGTTCTTTTTTCCCTTTTTTTTCACAATTACTAATAATTCAGAAATAACCAACAGAATGATCCTCTAATGAAAGATTAATCAAATCTTCATTACACTGAGTAGCACCTTCATCAAACAGCCATTTCTCCAGCAAAGAAAGAGGAACTTGTTGACCCTCCATATTTGGGTTGCTTTCATCTTGAAAAAAACTCGTTTCTGGCGTCAAATTAGCATTCTCATCAACCGACTGAGATCCGTCGGAATTTGCCGACGAATTGAAGCTAAACAACGAGTCAAACCCCTGGTTTTGATCAGGAGTTGTAGCACTCGAACTCGATTTGGGGGAATTTTTCATCCAATTCTGAAGCAATTTAGCAATGTTTTCAGCACTTGATGCATAAGTAGAAGCCGAGGAACTAGAACCCTGGGCTTGAAATTTGGAATCAAGATTATTAGATGAATTTGATAGGGTTAAAGAAGCTGATTTATCGAGAGACAAAGCTTCGCAAAGGGCTTGTTTGGCTAGATGAATATCTGTTTGAAGCCTTCTTTCCCACTGCCCTTTGTTTGGTTGCGAATTTGAAACGCCGTCGTCGCTAAATTGGCCGTCTTCATGTACCCTTTTGAGCTTCTTTTTGAGATGGGTATTCCAGTAGTTTTTAATGTCGTTATCTGTTCTTTGAGGAAGATAAGATGCTATGGCTGCCCATCTGCAACAAATCCGATCCCCCATTTCAATAAAACGAACTTAATTAATTTCAATGTATATTGTTTGAATGTAATTAATGTAAGTATTACGTATTACTATGATTTCAATACCTGTTGCCTAAAAGGGCTTGAAGATGGATTATCATTTTCTCCTCGTGATCAGTGAAGTTGCCGCGTTTTATGCCCGGCCGGAGATAATTAGTCCACCGGAGCCGGCAACTTTTGCTGCATCTAAGCAACCCTGAAAAAACCAAATAAAATGAAAACGTAAAAAAAGACTGCAAAAACATTAAATACAAAACCAACCAAACAGGCAAAATTAATTGAATCGGTTAAGTACTTACCTGTATTAGTAGGAACAGATCTCCAATTACCAGGACCATTTTCTTGAATATAAGAAACCAATATGATATCTTCTTCAGGAGTCCAAGGGCCCTTTTTTACTCCAACTTTATCACAGCAAGGGGGACGACCCATGATCTATATATCTCTAATTCAAGAAAATACAGATTTCTTGATTTCGAGATTATCAAGATTGAGTCTTTGATTGTTGGGGAGGGGTAGAAGAGGAAGAGACAAGAGAGTTAAGGATAGAAATTTGGGGGGAGGAGTATAAATAGAGGAGAGGGCCGAAATGCAACGTAATGATAGCTAGACATTAAACCGGTTAAATCACTAGTACGCACTGTAATCGGTTCAACTGTAGTTTAATTTAAGGTTCTGTTCTCTTCAACTTCTGAAAGCTGAACTGAACTAAACTTAACCGAACTTTACTGAACTGAACTTATTTTAGTACAAATTTAAAACTACACATAGCTGAACTGAACTTAACTGAATTTTACATAATTTAACTTAACTGAACTTAATTGAATTGTAGTTGAATAGTACAAGGCCTAATTAGTGATTTTATCGAATTATTTATATTTTGGCCAATACATTAATATTAAATATAGTAGAAGAAATATGTGTGTAGTGTATTCCATGTTATGTCCATACAATTATGTCGTATGAATATATTTTGGATTATTATTTAGTTAAATTTTGTTTGAACTGCTTATTCTCATTTTTATATCATACTAAAACTTTAACGAATTAAAATCACTAATGGTATGGTACATGATTTTACTGATTAAAATGGATTGGATAATATGGTAGTATATTTTAAAAAAATTAAGAAAGGGGATAAAGACAATAATGAGAAGACGGAAAATTTGAGGAACATTTACTTCGGTTGTGAAAAGTCAGCTGAGTATATTACTTTAACCTGACTCACTCTCTCTGTGGCATTCAATTTATTTTCTGCATCTTGGAGCTGCCACCAGTTTCAATAAACCCTAATTTGCTATTTGATTTATCATCTTTATTGCTCTTCTTTTCACACTTTTCATTTACTACTGGTAATGTTTTGCATTTATCTTTATCTATTCAATACCTTTGTAATTGTTAGTACATATCTAGGGTTTTTCTCTTTTCTGCTCTTTGCTTTTTAGATGTTGACTTCAGGTAAGTAGAAGATCTCCCAGCTGTTAAAACTAGGTTTTGACTTTAAAATTAAACTATTTATCTAAAATTTGTAATTATTAACGGTGAATTTTTTTTAGCTTACCTTTAATCTATTCATTCATGAATTGGTTCAAAAAATTGTAAAGTTGATTATGTATATTATATACTACTATTAACATTTTAGTTGATAAAGAATGATGAATTCAAATTCTCTACAGTATAACAAAAAGTAAAGAGGCAGATTCAAACATATAAAATGTTATTTTTATTTCCAAAACACTTAATAAATAACGTTTAAAAATCAATGTAAATGACAAAATTATTCTAAATTTATTTTTCAAAGGTAGAATATATTTCTTTAATAAAATATTAGAATTCAGACTATAATCTAAATCGAAAAAATAGAAAGTTTAAAATAATATAAATAAGTACACAATTAATTTAAAACGGTGGAGTAATAGAGATCAATATAAATCTAGAATGGATATGTTTAGATGTAAAACTTAGTAGGTGAGTGAAATATGCATTAAATCCTGGGTTTAGGCTATCATTTTTCCGTTTCTAGGCCTAAAAGTAGGTAATTACAGCACCGTTCTTTAATGTCCTTTAGAGAGATTATTTAGAGTCATATATTTTCATTTATCAAATTAAGTTTTTTTTCCCTTCCTACATATATGATTCTGCTTTTCTCTTCTATTTGTATCATATGCATCGATAAAAGAAGGCAATTTTAAAGCAACAATTTATATATATTTGATATCAAACAATAAACATGGTTGGTTCAAGTGGTATGTGGATTACTATCACTTATTCAAGGTTTTGAGTTTCAACCTTATGAATGTAAAAAATCATCATTGGAAGACTTACCCACCAGTCGGATACCGGTCAGATCCGAAGGTAATCAGGGCAAAACTTCAGTGAGCTGGGTTTGCAATGTATAAAATATTCTTTTGATATCGATATTCACTACAAGAAATTTATCATTTTACGACGTATCAAAATTGTCATAAAAACGTGTTTTTTTTGTCATTGTTCACAATTAGTGACGAAAATTCATCGTCGCACTCTTCGTCATAGCATGTTCGTGGTATTTTGTCACTATGACATTTTTTTACTTCGTCATGAAAGTTTTGCTTTTAGATGACAATATAGTGCATATGTCACTACAATACTTTTGTTTTTGTGATAATTTTACTGTCATGTTATTAAAATTTATTGTCATTGTAAAGTACCTTTCGTCACCAAAATCTATTATTTACATGACACATTATAGTTTTTGTCATCTAAAATTTTATTTATGATGACGAAATCCAAGTATATATCAAATATATAATGTTTTAGCAACACTTCAATCGTCATAAATAATTATCAAGTTTGTAACTGTAAAATAAATTTATCACAATAAAGTAATTTAATGACAATATTAAATACTATTTGTGACTATTTAATATTCGTTATAAATAGCTATGGAGTTTTTGTGACAATATAAATATAACATTTATATCTCATCATCGTATATATTTTTGTTGTGACATTTTTTAACATCATTAAATGTATATATATATTGTCACAACAAGTATATGATTATTGACGTTAATTATCGTCATGTTTGATTGACTTTGTTGATAAAATAT
>CATIWQ010484232.1:0-22123 GCA_949673415.1 Euphorbia schlechtendalii | reverse complement strand
ATACAAGATTAGGGGAAGTTCAAATTTCAGCAAACAAAAGGCAGCATAATAATCAGCATTGTATGTGAAATGTTGAAATACACACTGTGTATGAGGAGATGATATATTGTGTATGAAATCAGCATTCATGTCAAATTGTTTTGCTATTCTTACTAGTGGAGGCAGAGGAAAGGAGGTCTTTGACGATCTTCCATTAGAAGTAAGAATTGGATACTTTTTTCAAGTTTGAGAGAGGAAAGGAAAATAACTTACCCCATTTTATAGCAAACTAGACTCGAATGGTAAAGAAACAAACTAGAGTATCGGAAGGCCTAGGGCTACTGTTGAGTATTCGAAGAAGGCAGCCAGATTCAACAATGGTGATGCAAGTCCAGTGGTCCATATGAAAACAGATGGTATACTTTGAAAGAGAGAATCAGCAGGATGATCAAGGGAAAAAGAGAGATGAGTGTGGTTGAGGATAAGAAGGGAATTAATTAGGGTGAGCTGGCATGAAACTCAATCGAACCAATGTCTGCTCCAAACTGATGACCCTTGTAAAAGTCCTTCAAATGATAATTCTGTCCAACCACAAAAGAGAAGAAAACTGATTAATAGATTGCTGATATATTCATACAGATGTTAGCTGGCTCACAGTTTTGTACAATCACAAGCATGAAGGAATTGCTAATCACGTCAAACTGATGGACCAATATAACTTACAAGTATCATCAAAACTGAATCTTGAACAATTATTAGTGCATGGGCAAGTAGAATATACCTCACGCTCGCACTATGAAACAAGGCGCCATCAATCAGTGGATTGCCTAACTTGGGAGAACATTTATAGTCAGAAGGAAAAACTAAACTCCTTCTGCTGAATTGCCTTCTTCGACCCACTGGATATCCTGTTGAAGTTGACATATTGCATTAGAAGACGAATAAATGGTAAAACTTAAATTTTATGTAGCTATCTTCAAATGACATCTTTCAGACCTCAAGCAATGAATATATTAATCACTGCAGTTTAACACTGCTATCAAAATCGTACGATTCACCCAAAAATAGATTCAAATTTACAGGGTAAATCAAAATTGGTCATGCATTGTCTGAATCGGCAAAATCACAACATCGATCTATTTATATATTTTTTCATTTGTGAGTGCTAGACATGAAATCATCATATCCATGTTAATGAAAGAACAAACTTAATAAATAAAGAAATGCAAGAGAAACTAACCATCTGGCAGATGCTATGAGATATTTTTAATGCTTCGTCCCACCTGCCAACTCTAAGAAGCCCCTTTATAAGACAAAATAATATGCTTAGCTCTGGAACACATCCTCTCTTAATCATGTCTTTATACAGCTTAAAAGCCTCTTCAACCTTGCATGCAATTGTAAGGCTCTCAATCAAAGAACTACACATATTCTTATAGCCTGATGAAAACACTGATAACGATGGCAGCTCTTCATACAGCTCAACGGCCTTCTCCAACTGCCCAGCCTTGATAAAATTATGAATCAGAAGTTTATAAACTGGGAAAATTGGCAGTGAATCTTTCTCATTCATCTCAACTAAAAGACCAAGAGACACCATGAATTCACGGCTGAATCCTTCAACGACCTTATAATAGCCTGCCACATGCCTTGGCCAGTATGTCTGCTTCATCTCTTCTAGAAGCCTATGCGCCTCATCCAAAAGACCAGAAGCACAGCAATGGTTAATTATAACCCTATAAGTAACAAAATTTGGAGCACAACCCCTTGAACTCATTTTCTGCAACAGCTCAAGGCATTTGTCAACTCTTCCCGCTTTCCCGAAACCGTCAATCATTGCAGTATAAGTCACCACATTTGGTTTACATCCTTTTTCATCCATCATAACCATAAGTTTGTAGGCTTCATCTGTCTTCCCTACTTTGCATAGCCCATCCACCATTTCAGTGTACGTAACAACGTTTGGAGAGCATGAATTTTCGAGCATTTTGGACAAGATTTTCAGCACAAGGTCCAACCTTTTGTCCTTGAACAACCTGTCAATTAAGGAGCTGTAGGTATACACGTTTGGAGCATATTCATTGGACAACATCTTCGTAAACACCTCTTGCGCTTCATCTAGTTTTCCAACCTTGCAAAACCCATCTATAAGAGTGTCATATATTACCTGATTAGGTTCACAACCTTCGTTTTTCATGGATTCTAGCAAGTCCCGTGCTTCTTTGACTTTGTGGGCTTTGCATAAACCGTCAATCAGAGCTCCATAAGTAAAGACATTAGGATCTTTGGACTCGTTGTCAACAACCCTGAAATATAAATCAACATCGGGAATTTTAACATTATCACTCTTCATTCTTGCATAAATCTGGCAAGCTTTTTCGATATCTCCGGCTTTACAGTGACCATCGATTAGAGCTGTGTATGTGACTATATTAGGAACACAGCCTTTGGACAACATCATCTCAAATATTTCATTTGCATTTGACAACTTTCTCACTTTCAAATATGCATGTATGAGGGCAGTATAAGTCACGACATTCGGGGCACAACCGTTGTTCTGCATCTCATCAAACCATTTGCGGGCTTGTTCTATTAAACCAACTTTACAAAAACTATCAAGTATCATTGTGTATGTATAAACATCGGGATTGACACCATTCCTTTTCATTTCTTCGAACAAATGAAATGCCCGGTCTACTTTGGAAGCATTACACAAATAACCAATGACTTTAGAGTATGTGCTAGTGTCAGGTATAAAACCCTTACCCATCATTTCACGGATAACATTAAAGGCGTTCTCAAATTTCCCGATGCTACAAAGACAACGGGTAAAATTGCTAACGTTGACTTTGTTCAGAACAACCCCAACTTCGAGCATCTCATCATAAGCTTTCTCGGCCAACTCAAAGACGTCCATACTTGGCGACTCTTCATTTCCACAAATACCCCCAATCAATATATTATAAACCACATAACCCGGTTGGCACCCGCAGTTCGCCATTTTCTTGAACAGCTTATATGCATAAGAGTAATCTTGTGATTTGCAATATGCATGAACAAGAGAATTAAATATTCTAGGACTTGGATAACAGCCTTCTGCAATCATCATATTCAGTATTCTTTTACACCTACCAAGCTCTCTCTTTCTCAAACATCCACAAAGCAAAATCCTATATGTCAAGACATTAGGGATACAGGAACTTGCACGCATCCTATTCAAGAAATCCATGGCTTCTTCAAAAAGTGAAGCTTCACATAACCCAGATATCATCTTGGTATAAATTACAGTATCTGGCACAATATCTTGATTCTCAATCAATGTCAAGGCATCCCTCCATTTCCCTGCTTTACATAGTGAATGCGCAAAACAGCCTAAAGTAAACCTGTCCATGTTATATCCCAAGCCTGACATCTCTCTATGGATCAAATACGCAGTGTCTAATCGCTCCCCTCTTAGATACACTTGAACTAGAGCATTATATGTTGATCTTGAGGGCCTATAACCAAGGTCCTTAAGCCTTCCTAGCTCTTCCAATGCTGCATTCCACATATCATGTTGACAACATTTGCGAATCAAAACATTAAGCAACTTCCCAAGTACCTCCTTGTCATCATCTCTAATTTCAACCAAAAACTGTTCAGGTATCTTATCATTACAATCTGTGGTGCTTTCAATTATCTCCAATAATGTGTTGTACACAAGCAGGGTGTGAGAATACCCAATTTGCCTACCAGCCCAAGTAAAAAATTTTACACTCAATTCAGGATTTTTTATTTGGTTTAGAACTTCAACTACCAAATGTTCATTCAATTTTTCTCTGTACTGCCTAAGAAATTTCTGAGTTTGCTTCCCGAACCCGTCATTGTTCATCAAAAGGGCACGAGCAATCAAAATAGCATCGTTCGAGCATTTACCTGTATCAAGCTTTGGCAGGCCATCATTCGGCTTCAACAAAGAATCTCGCAAAAAAGAGAACTCCTCGCTGGAAATTGACTCGACCGGGTGTAAAACAGGGTCGTTGGGATCCACCAACCCTTCCATGTTATCAGAGGAAGAGGTACAGATGAATCTAGAGACAATTAATTTGGCATTTTGGAAGCCGGACCTGTATAAACGAGGATGAAATGAACATCTGAAAGAAGTAGAAGATAAAGAATAGACATAGTGAGAGAAAAGGGTGGTAAAAAAACTTCTCCTCATCTGAAATATGATGGTACGAGAACGACCAACACCTCCGGTGAGGTTTAGACCGGAGGGTTTAGGAAGTAGAGTTGGAGAATGGGCTGATCAAATTTGGGTCCTCTCAATTCAGATGTAGTATTTATAAGGGTGGGCTCTTTTTATCTAAAAGCCCAACATATAAGGCAAAGCTATGAACAGAAATCCCCAAAGGGAACTCAGCAACAATGGCGACAACAGCAATCTCAGCTCGTTCAGCGATGCGTTCAACGCGCCGCTTCATGTCTACAACAGCCACCAGCAGTCACCACAATAGCCATCAAAGCACCCATCAATATCTGAAACCGGATTCCTTTATTGGGAGTTGGGAAACACCGAAGAGTCCTGAAGAGGCGAAGGCGAAACTAGCGCTGCTGCGAAGGGAGTACGGGAAAAAAGTGAAGGATGTGCGGAAGGAGTACATAAAGGAGATGGAGATGATGCGCCTTGAGAAGCAGAGGAAAGACGCAGCTAAGAAAGAGGCCCTCAGGCTTCAAACTGAAGAGCGCAAGAAACTCAAAGCTGAGGCCGCTAAAGTGAGAGCTGAGGAGCGAAAGATAGCCCAACAGGAGTTCCGCCAAATGCTAGTAAGTTCCTTATACACTCACTGTTTTTCAGCAAAAGAAAAGAAATTATCTTATTTGGTTTTTGGAGAGGAAGAGTTAGGCATTGAAGTTTTGGTATAAGTCGTACTAATTCCATGCAAGTGTAGGCATTTTATTATCAAGACCCTTTCTGGACTATGGGTTGTGAATATGTCAATAAGTTGGAAAACTTTGGGCAAAGTTTTGATAGGAATGAAGTTGTTGTTAGAAGAATGTGTTATATTAGAGGTTATATATATATATGCTTTAATTGGGGGAGATCGAGGATACCTTTCAGGCATTCGTTTTGGTTAATTGGCTTTTCGCTTGGGAGGAGTGTTTCTCTCCTTAGGCTAGTGCATTGAATGATCTGTGCTTTGTTTGACTTGCTGTTACTTGTTAAAAAATATTAGTAATGCTTCCTTGGTTAAGTGTTCATTCATTTCGGTCATCCTTTGAATTTATTAGATTTTGATAGCTCTTGCCCTAATTTTTGTTTTCTAGAAATAAACTGTGGGGGAGCTATAAAAAGTGATAGAGAGAAAAAATAGATAGAGAGAGGGAAAGATTGGAACTCCCATACTTCTTAAACATTTACACACTGGTCCATTTATAGGTACAAGAATAGAGGTGAGCTCTTAGTAACATTAAATTGCAAACTGATAACACAGGTATTCACCAAATCAGTGAGGAATGCGTGAAACTGGCTAGGCTCATCTTTTCATTTCTTTGGCTGACTCTTTCATGTCATGTAGAAAAATATTCATATTTAATATTCAATATCCATGTATATGGAAATGTGGTATGCTTACATTAAGGCACATTATATCATAGATAGAGATATCTCCTTCTTTAAGGAACTACTCTCTCTCTCTCTCTCTCTCTCACTACATGTTCTGCTTGCGAAAATGTTTGTAACATGAGTCGTTTTGTTATGTTTCTTGTGTAAATGGGTTTGAAACAATGACAACGCAGTTGAAAGAAAGAGCAGAGAAGCTTGAACATTGGAGGATGAAAGAAAGAGCACGGCAAGAGAAGAAGAAAGAGAAATGTGACGGGCTACGCAGGCAGAGCTCTCTGTGGATTGATGAAAACGAGCTCGAGAGGAAGATACTTGAAGCCGTCTGCCAAAACTGACACACTACCACCCTTGAATAATATTATAACATCTGAAAAGAACTTGGTTTTTTATACTGTTTTCTGAGTTGAATTTGTAAGTCCGGTTGGCTACCGGACTAAGATCAAGAATTTGTTGGCTCAAAATGCAGCAGCTTGAAGCATCAGCAACAATTGAAACTGTTCTTGCTTTTTCCCTAAGACACATTGATTTTGCTTTTTTGGTGCATTTTAATAGTCATGGATCATTATTCATCAATTGAACTGAACCTCTTTTATTTAGTAACTATTGACATGGAAAGAAGAAAAATTAACTTCAATAAAACGTCTAGAACAATCACCGAATTTACACACGTAGCAAGTTATCCATTCAATCACTAAACCAGTAAACCAAACAAACATGCAATAAAATACTATCTTCATCGATTCCTTTAGGCTATGAGCAAACCGCAAACCTTGCTGCACATCTGCTTGCCAGAGCAGCGGGTGATAAATGTATAATTACACTTATTATCATGACATTTTCAATCATAAAACGATATAGTTTTGTTTCATTTTATATTTCATATAAAAGATTTCATGTGGTATGCATTTGTTTTTTATGCAAATGCAGAAACTAGGTAAATTTTGGGAGTAAAATGAACAAAGATGGAATTCTATGTAAAAAGAGTGAAAAATGTGCAAAAAGATGCATGGAATACAAGGATTTGGTTTAGGATCGAAGTTGTCGAAGATTGGTAAAGTTGCAAGAAGAATTTTGAAGAAAAACGCAATTCACGATCGTGACACCCATTCGTGGTCGCGACTTGTTATTCTTCAACAAAAAGTTGTCAAACATTAGTCACGATCGCGACATGTGATTCGCAGTCGCGACTTGTGACGGTTATTCGTTATCTCTTTTCAACTACCAACCGCCAGATAACAACCATCAACCGCTATCAACTGCCGCCCAAAAAGACACCTTTTGGAAGTCAACCAATCATGAAAAGGTGTCTTTCCATTGTAGATGAGGATGAATCTTTGAATCCAATCATATTGAAGTGATGCAACATTTCATCAATTGGTACGACTCTTCATTTGGATAGACGTAACCCTTCACACTCTATAATAGGGTTCAAATCACACCAATTTCGTGCATGGTGAATGGAGAGTAGATGGTATTGAATGATAGTATGCGTGTATAGATAGAGTGAAAATATCTAGATTTCGGCTACGTTCAAAGTCTTAGTGCGAAAAATGTATAAGTGATTCGATTCCTATTTCGATCACTATATTTCTACACAAATTCGAGCGTTTGTTGTATGAGTGTAATTGCAAAGCACTTATCAATAAAAGTTTTCATTCTTCAACATTCTTTTATTTGATATTCACAAAAAATAACATCCTAGCGGACGTTCTGTACGAGTCGAAACCGAATTCAAAGTAGACGCAGGAATTGCGGGAATCAACGATTTCCATTAAAGAGTGGATACGGTTTGATCAATTTTAACTTTCACTTGCATACCTTACAACTTTACTTTGTTTTCTGCTTATACTTTCTATTGCAAAATTTATGATATATCTATGTGTCATAACGAGTATTTCGTCTTGTGTCATTTATATTAATCAAGTTATATGCTTTCGAGTTAACTTTAAGAGTGATTTCGGGGTTGATAAGATTGTGTATAATCACTTGATCTGTGATTATAATGCTGTTTAGTGAGCCAACATTTTTTTAGTGGTAACTTGATAAATATGGCTATGTGAGAGCAGCCCGTGCTAAGCATAGTAATATTGTTATCCAGATTCTTATAAGTGTCATAATTTATTTACCCTAGATTTAGAAAAGTCATCTCATGTGTTGCTCTGCGATGAATTATTGAATATTAGGGCGTCTAGAACCTTATTTGTTGAAATTATTTAGTGTACAAAATATTCTTGATGATTTTGCATATTTTTCTCTACTAAACTTGCTCTTAGAAAATATCTATATATTTTACATTTTTACAAGTCTGTTCATTCATTTATCTATTCATCAATCTATCAACCAAACCATCCAAACCCTACAATTTATCTTATCTTGTTTATTCCATAACTCTAGTTGATCTTTGGAACCAAATTCCTTCCTTGTGGGATCGATATCTTTTAAAACTACATCGAAACTGTATACTTACAATGATCATTATTTTTCTATTTTGATAAGCGGTATTAACAACACATGTTCGTATTTTGAACTTTTAACTTATCGGTAAAAAAGTGAGGAACAAGGTTTTTGACTTCATCACCGAATATAAATCCATCTAAATTAATATAATCAAAACCTTACGATTAACATGCTCCTCGACAAGTAAAGGGACTTAATTATTTAATCCACCTTAGATTAGAGTGGTTATCATCTCTAATTAATAAAAAAAAAATACTATCTTCATTTGTTGTTGTATTTAGATATATACTTTTCCAGCTCCCAAGATATTATTCTGTTCAATATTTCAATCTTACCCTTAATTTATATCGTTCTCAAGATAACTATCGCATAACTCTGATCAAAGGATAAATTAATAAGTTATACAAATTAATTGAAAACTCTATCTAAGTGGAGTAGAGTAGATTAAACCAGTAAAAAAGATTTCACATTTATCAACCACACACACTGCTTATAGAAAGTTAGTAACAGATACGTCATCAGTAACTAATATGAAAATGATCAGACTAGTCGTCAAGAGATGTGCAACACAGCAAAACAAACTAAACTTTGGCAAGCATTGAAAGAAGAGGGAGGGTTTCAAGCTAATAGTTGACTTGTACAAATCCCAACTGCATTATCATAAACAATGAAGCCATGAAGTTAGTTATCTCCGCCTTGATCCAGAGTGATGTCTTCCAGAATCATTAGAGCTTTTATGCTTATCATCCTTTTGATCAAGCTTCCTCAACATATCCTCTGCATATCGTCGCCACAAGGTTTCCCGATCTTTTCTGGGCATCTTGTTAAACCTAGGATCAGGCTTCAGAAGACGTTTCGCTGTTGACCATGAATCAAGTGCTGTTTTACCATCTTCTGTCTTCTTTGCAGCTGCTTCACCATTTATAACTTCCGCCAGTAAAGCTTTGAAATCATGTGTGCACCGCTGCAAACATGACAGTAAAATTTACAACTCATAGGTATAGATGCTGCTTTTCATGAAAAAAAAAAGCCTTAATGCATCAATCACCCCTGAACCTGTCCAAAAAAAGTCGAGGTTATCACCCTGAAATTTCAAAAGTTCCCGACAGCCCCTTGAACTTGCGAAAAGCGCACCAATTTGCCCTCTCAATGTCATGTGTCAACTTCTATTTAGGGTTTAGGGTTGGAGAGAACAAAATCAGAAAAATAACATCTTGAAAATCAGACACTGACATGGGGTAAACTGGTGCGTTTCAAACAAGTTTATGGATACATTTGAAAGTTCAGGGTGGCAAATCTCAATAGATTCAGCAACATAAATTTCAGGAATGCTTAAAGTAAAAGTACCTCAAGCAACATCTTGACATGTTCACGGAAGAGCTTTTCTAAATCTGAGGGATCTAAATCAGGGTTGGTTGCACGTCCTTGCGCATCCTTCTCCAATCTAGGCTTTGACTCCACCCAAGATGCCTGGTGCATTAAATTAGCAAACCCATGTATTAACACATGATCAAATCATAACACAATATAATTACTTTTTTTTAATGTAGACACAACATCCATTCAATTTCTAGACCCAACATTGCATATAGGCTATGTTTTTTTCAACTTATTGTGAGGGGTGCTCATATGCACTGAAACTGAAACTTAACTGAAATATAATTAAGAATTTAAAATATTAATATACTACTAACAAAAATCAACAATATTTTCAAATAATACTACATTATAATATAATTTATTAAGTATCAATTACAATTGTTATTAAAATTACCATTATAAATTATCCTAATTATTATTTTATTTTTATTTGATTAAAATATCATTTTTTGGAATTTTTTATTTTAGTTATTATTTATATAACTCAAAAAATATTATTATTATTATTATTATTATTATTATTATAAATGTATTAAAAAATAGTATTTTTTTTATTTGTTATAAAACAAAATTATCAATGATAAAAATAATTACTATTTTTTTTAAACATTACTAATATAATTATTAGTTACTTTTTATTATTTTCGGGGTGATTAATATTAAATAACAAAATTGATTTCCGAAACTGAATACTAAAAATGAATTATACTACTAACTAAACTGAATTGAATGTTAAATAAGTTGAAAAGAACATGGCCTCAAAATGAACAAAAACATCCTTGGGTGTAACATTGTCTATTATATTTTCTTTCAGTTCTTTTGATTTTTCTTGTAGCTAAACTAAATCTTATCAATGTACTAGTGCAAATTCAAATATACGAGACTATATGAATGATCAGTCTTAGGAGGCAAAAGATATCTTTAATTAATCAAATGTCATTTAATTGAATTTACAAAGTAACTAACCAATTTTTTTAAAACAAAATTTTCAGGGTACTAACCAAGAATTGAATTCTCAGTTGCAATATATACATACCTGCGGATCCTTGATCGTTTCAACAAGCAAGGCTTGAAAAGACGAAACAGCTTCCTTCCTCCGAACTTTTACTCGCACCCTTTCCATTTCTTGTTCTTCTCTTTCCTTGCGCTTGCGCATCTCTCGCTCCCTTTCCTTCAATTTCTCCTGGACATTCAAAAGAAACGGAAATCAAAAATCTGCACAAATATGTGATTAAATGTTGAATATTAATATCCAACTGTCCATAAGCAAATATCAGTTTTCCTTTACCGACCTGCTCCTCCCGTTTGACTTTTGCCTCTCGTTCTGTTTCATCTTCTGCAGCTTTAAGTTCAGATAAATACTCGTTGAATAACATCTCCCTATCTTCGTGCTTTACAGATTTGTACCTAGGATCATTCCTTATATTTTCTTTAACCTATAACAACGATACCATATAAATCATTATCATAACAAGAAAATATGAGCAGACCCTGAAATGTTACATTTTCATCTTTGGATGAAGTCTCTTGCCTTTACCTTTTAACATGCTAACAAATTTATTCGCATCTTGCTTCATGTAATACAATTCGAAAAAGAGGGCTAGGGGGAAAAGCAATGCCATGAAATAAGAACCTAATAAATCATTTGAAAATTTGCATCATATGAAGAATCCAAAGATACAAATAACTGTCAGTATCTGGCAGATGACCAGAAAAAAATGTCAGTGAAAGGTCTACACAGACACTTAGTACATCTCTTTTGGCACGTGTATAATCATCAATTCACCATGCACATGTACAAGCTTCATAGTACAATAATACTATTAATTTATTTCACCCATTAGCCATTTAACAGAGAAGTATTGATATAATATAACTAAGTTCAATAATGTGCAAGCAATGGAGTGAAACCACCATCCCATCATTAAAAATGACAATAGGCATCTACAATATAAAATAACATACTGAAATTAATGTGAGCAATAACAGTGAATTGCTCAAACTAAAAATAAGTCAAGAGCCAATGCTTGAAAAAAAGAGACAAGCTTTGGAGTATTGTTAAATGAAATTATATATCACGATTTCAGTCACTTAACTAAACTTTGCCACAAATATTTGTATTTCAAAGTTGTAACTGTCAAACAGATCCAAATTCCAACAATATAGTAGTTTCTGTTATATAAAGGGAAACCAGTATTTCTTGACATAGAAGAAACAGGAAGCACAATTTATACCTTAGACCAACGAGAATTGAGAGTTAAATCGCCTTGTTCTTGAAGCATGGACTTAAAACTAGCAGCAACAGCTGCACGTTCAGCCTGAGACTTTTCTTGAGCCTCCTTTTTTATAGTAAGAACCCTGTAGCGAAAGCAAAGTCAAAAATTTAGCAGCATGGAGTGAATGCTAGACACAGATTACCATTTATCATGCATAAAGAAAGAATGCCTCAAGGGATCAAGGCATTTGAACAGAAATTAAATTCTCTGTCAAAGAACCAGTCCATGCAAATCTGAGTAATATATACGCGAACAAAATAAACCCCAATATTTTCTACATAACTAAAACATGTTGCAGATGCTCGTAGAAAGAGTATCTGACTCATAGTTGTTAGAGGCGTAAGAGGGCTAGCCTTGCCCGAAGGCGCGCCTGAGGTACATTAGGCGCAAAAAAATTACAAAACATATTTTGCTTACAAAGTGAAGTTAGATGCAACAACATACCAAAAAAGAACTAAGAGAATTGTTAGAGGTGCATGTAGTATATACATGTAAAATTTACATATTGCATTAAGAATATCTAGCTTGAATTAATCTAACCTTAAAAGGAATTGAATCAGGAATATCTACCATTTTTTTATTAAAACTCCTAAAAATAGATGGAAAGTACATTAAAGTAAGTTAAAAACATTAAAAAGAATTTCTGGAGGTATACATATGTATGTAAATTTTACATGTTGTATTGGACTTGAGTTAATTTAGCTCTAAAAAGAATTGAATTAAGAATATCTAGCCTTATATTATTAAGACTCTTAAAATGGATGTAAACATATTTATGCAAAATTAAACCCCTTAAGAAAGAAGTGTCCATGAGGCGCGCCTAGGCGCTCTGAGGTGCACCCTTGAGGCGCACTTGAGGCGTGCCTGTTGGACACAACCTCGCTTGTCATATGTCGAGGCTCCTAGGGTGGAGCCCTTTGTAAGGCACGCCTTTAACAACTATGATCTGACTAAATAAACATCAATATTTTCTACACAAAAATCAACAGCGGCACTTCAATGATGTCTGAACTTATAGGAAAAGAACATGCAGCAAGGCTCAAATAAACCGACAACTGCAAAAGAGCTACACCAGGAATTGCTCAGTCACCACCAGATAATGGTGTTTCGTTGTAATTGCCATAATAATCAGGTATTGACAACCACAAAATACCATGCAGTTCACATCTAAAATTAACACTTCAAGTCTTCAGCAGCCAATTGGACTTTCAAACAGTGAACAAAATTTGAGTTCCAAATATTTGTGGAAGTTGAAAAGATGTAGTCATCAACCTCATGATAGCAACATCTTTTCACCATGGCCATGCATGAAAATTAAGAATTTAACTGGTAAGGCATGAGCTAGGAAGCACGGAAACTCATAAACGTTAACGTTTCCCGTTTCCGTTTCCGTTTCCGTGTCTGAAACCTGAAATCATGTTATATTTGACGTTTCCACTAAGCGTTTCCGCAAAACGGAAAAGTTTCCGTGCTACCTAGGGCATGAGTGCAGCAGTCAACATAATCTAATTGGAAAAACAGATGTCTCCCACAAAATAAAATTCAAATTACCGCACAGTGAAAACAAACAGCATCCGAAAATCTGATCCCCAATTTGTTTGATGAACAACATGTTACAATACCTTTCATTCAAAAAATGCTCTCTATCGTTGCGGTCTAAAACCTCAAATCGTGGATCATTGCCCCATTTCCTTTTGAAACTATGATAATCAGTGTTGTGATCAATGTCCTGAAATCAAATTCTGAAAGTAAGCAAATTTCATTCCTCAATTTTAAAGCTTGGAAGCAGAAACAATAAGGATTCGAGAGAAGTTAATTCGGGAAACCTCTGCAGCTTCATCCAATAGCTGCTTGAATTGCTCGATTGCAACCTTCTTAGCAGCTCGTTTTTCTTTCCGTTCTTCCTCAGCACGTGTTTTAACATAGTGCTCAAACAAAGACCTCCTAGCTGAATGACTTGGGATAGCCTGCAACAGATGAACTCTATTATAAATCTTTGATCACACAATAACGCATACACAACAATAGTACTGGAGAATAACAAACCCAAGTTTACAGTAATTAATACGTCTTTCGACTCCACACCTTAAAGCGAGGATCAAATAATATCTTAGGCAGCTCCTTCTCCCATTTTGAGAAAGGTGCTACTCCTCGCTCCTTTAGCATCTCCTGCATAATCCAGAAATTAAAAATACATTATTTCTCAAAAAGCAAATTAAGTGTAATGAGGAAAAAAAATTTATAATAGCAAATAAATTATTTCCAATTTAAGCTAACTTCCCATTACACTTCCCCTCTTGATTAGCTACTTAATCCAACATGCTAAACCAAATTCAAACCTTTGCTTAACTATATCATTTAATGTTCACTTAAACTACCATTGTCAGTATAAGTCCATTAGCATAACCATATAAATTTTAAGAGACATTTTAATCAATTCATCATTGAACATCACAACTCCTCAATACAGCCATTGCTAGAAAGAATATTTGCTTGGATATTCTACTACTAAAACAGGAATGGCAACCAATTGATTTACAAGCTGCCGAACAACTAATGCAAAATGATTAAAGCCTTCTGGTATTATTCAAGCTTTATAAGTAAACTATCACAAAAATCAAATTTTATGACCCAGATTTTGGTGCTTCTGTTAGAACTTAAAAGTGCTCGACAAGACCAGTAGATAACTAATACAAAAATGTAAAGATGTGATTACATCAAAAGTTTGGCATAGTTCTTACAAAAATTCAACCAACCATCGGAGAGATGAACACAGTTTTAAGGATGAACAAAAGGAAACTGAAAGATACAAAAAGATCACCTTCACTTGTATGCATTTCTATTAAAATAAAAAAATCTTCCCAAAAAGATAACTAAACTTCCAGTGGTAATAGTGACTAGTGAGGTAAACGAAACTAAAGCATATATATCCTATATTAAGGCAAAGAAAAATATCCAATATATGATACCTTAAATTGGATAATACACTCCTCTTTGGTAGGTCCATTGTCTTCATCTTCTGAATCAGAAGATGAGTTGGAAGCATTACCATCTCCACTGGTATTCTTCGGCTTTTCTCTGCTATGCTCACTTTGCGATCCCTTCACTGTAGATTCGAGAGCTTTAGAGCCATTTGGTTCCATTGATGCTGTTCCTAGCAAAACTGGAGCAGGTGAAGAAGTTGCTAGCCCAGAGTCCTGCAACTTTTTTTTAATCAAATCCAATGCAGATGATGCACTTGAAGCTCTAAGAGCTATGGCATCACGACCACCTGTGTTAAGTGCGGAAGTACTTAGACTAATAGGAGCAGATCCTTTCTCACTCAAGTCACCAGAGTGTGGAGCTAACATTTCATTTTCATTTTGTTCAGCATCCCGCTTCATTTTCAATTCTGTCACTTCACTGGGAATCTGCCAGCTGGTCAACTGATGAAGAAAACATAAAGAGAAAGCCCTAATGAATACAAGAAAGGACAACTAAATGTGTAATTATGATTTAATAAAAAGTTTAGCATATTCAAAATATTTTTTTCTATTTCCCCAAGCTTATTTCTGGTAAAACAGTCTTGCTGGGCAGAAATCAATAGTACCCTAGATTTACGAAGCTAAAATATGTACTCATAAAGTTTAGCCAAATACATGTCATATACCTCAGAAAAATTATAATCTGCTGCCTATAACATATAATCCAAGCACTGAATATATTAAAATCACCACCATACCTTAGTTTTGTTGTTGTAGTAATATCTTTTGCCGTCATTTGTGGTAATCAACGCCCAATCTGTTCCAGCCAAAGTCTCCCTAAACACAAAGTACTCAATTAATGAGGATTTGAGTAGTTTAACCAAATACTTCAATTGTACAGGCCCCTATAACAACTCTAGTACCCAGCAGTAGCACATAACAACTGATCTATCAAAAACTTAATGGTAAACTGAGTGAAGAATCAAAAAGTAGGCCACATATGATACTTAAGTAGAAGTATACAAAATAGACGACAAAAGACATAAAAAAAATTAGAGACAATGTTACGGTATATGCTTATAGAATATATGCATACCAGCAGATCAGAACATATGAAAGGGACTGAACATAATGTAAGAAAAAAAGGCTTTAAAAACATCTAGTGATGATGTATTTTGACTATTAGGCAAGGGGTTCTCTGAAAACTGAACAAGATCCCGAAAATTTTTATTTTATAAATACACATTCCTACATTTGACAATGTAGACTAATACAACTTATTATACAGTCATATTATTGAATAGCGTGTAAATTCAACATAGATTTTTAACCATCCATATGCAAAATATTTCATATCTTCCCACGTCAGTTTCTTTTTTGTGATTCGTGGCACATTTTTACATACAAAGTTCCTTCCATATGCTTTAAAAAAGGCCTAATATATCACCAGCCCCCTGAACCAGCTCATTTCGCCTATTGCCTCCCTGAACTTAAAAAAAGGTCCCCGTTACCACCTCAACTTGTAAAAGTGGACCAATTTGCCCCCTTCAACTTTGAAAAGTGCACCAGATTGCCCCCATACTTCTAGTTTGTTTGACTTTTCAAAGATGCCATTTTTCTCTTTCAAATAAGAAGTTGACATGTGGCATTTAGGGAGCAAACTGATGCACTTTTGTAAATTAAAGGGGGCAAACTGGTGCACTTTTGCAAAAGGTGTACAGGGAGCTTTTCCAAGTTCAGGGGGACAGTAGCGATTTGAGCCAAAGTTCAAGGGGCTATTAATGTATTTGTCCTTCAAAAAATAATTATGCAGGTATTAGGTAACTTAACTTTAAAAATCAACATTAAAATAAATTACAAGGCTTTAAACTTAATTCGAATGGGTAAAAACACAAAAGCAAAGAATTGGTTGACCTAAAGATTCACCGTCTTTCTGGCCAAATTTTAATAATTTATTTTATTCATTGATGATTTACTTCATAAGATAAATCATAAATATAAAATTTTCAGTATGCAGAATAACTGGAAGTTTTTCTTCAACCACTATCTCTAAAGATAATTGCCAACTTCTATTCATTTTCATCAAAATCTTTCCTCACAACTAAAATAACTGTTAGCGCTAAATGAAATAACATTTATTTGAGTTTTTAATATTATAATTAGTTACCACATATTTCAGCTAAAATAGAATCCTAGGAACCATTATAGCAAAGCTAGGTTAGAAAAAGTATAGCTATCATAACACTTAAGATGATGAGTAGAAATTTACTTCCAAATAATTTTTAAGATTGCGAGTTCTGAAGTTTTGCAAACATTTTTTACGAAAGAATACAAAAATCTTAAGCCTAATCATTAATCACCTTAAGCATGTAGCTAAAATTACTAAGGCTGGAATTTGTAAACACAAATGCATGCACCATTCACATGTGAAAAGTACCAACATAAGTCCAGTCAATGGCATAATATAGCCCATCATATACAAAGAATGTATCAAAAAGAAGTTAATGTTTTCACACAAAGGTTTGTTCCTTCAGAAGCTTATAGGAAACAAGACACCAAAAGCAAAGGCAATAATGTTAACACATTTTCTCCAAGTAAATATACACACATACATATATGTGAGTAAGTGTATCTTAAGAGAAATTGACTTACATTGAGACTGGAATCGGTTGCACAGGAACCTTCTCAGGCTGCATTTTTAAGATTGGCATCAATCAAAACCATCATAAAATTAGTTAGAGAGGTAAAAAATTCCATTCCCAATAATCAAAGAAGAATGTATAACCTAAAAAAGGGCCAAAAGAAAACATATCCACTACAATTGTTCATACCTCACCCAAGAAACCAGGAGGTTTCTCATAAGTTGATACGCCTGTTACAGCATTATAATAATAAACTATTCCTGAGTCAGTCTTGTGGGCAGTCCATGCATCTTGTGGTTTATTAATGGGAGTATTGTCCTTGATGCCTGAGTCATGATTATGATTCTTCTCATCTGCAAAGCCCATGTAATATGAATGCCAAAATTCCAATCAATGTAACTTACTGAGGAATAAACAACTCTTACATTGAAAGTTTATCACTAATCTAGCATGAAACCCTTAGCATACCGATTCCAGGAGGTAATTCTCTCTGCATCTCTGAGGTGCCCACCAATGGATGACCTGAAGCAGACGAAGATGGGAGATTGGCACCAATAGGTCCAGCAGGGCTAACACCAAGAGGTTGAAAATCAGGAGGCGAGATAGAAGGACGAGGAATATTGTGAGTTGGCAAAGGAAAGGGTCCAGGAAATGCAGCAGGATATGGAACATATGGCGGCCTAGGCATTCCACCCATCTGCGGGGGTGGAAACCAAAGGCCCTGAGGGGATGGGGACATAGCAGGATAGGAAGGGTATGTTTGCTGCTGAACCACATAATTTGAAGGAGTGCCAGTTGGCATCATAGGCCTCTGAATTGAAGAAGCAGAATCAAAAGCTGAAGATGGAAGACTCATTGAGGCTAATCCAGACAGTCTACCAGTCCCAGGAGTGAAAGGCACCCAGGTGGCAGAAAAAAAGGGGGTTGCAGATAAACTTGAAGCTGATGACAGCACTTGTTTGAAGAACAGACAATAATGATTTCTGCAGTTAGTAAGATCCAAAGCAATTAATACTTGGCAATGTATGACAACCATAAGTATCAACATATTTCTTTTGATAACAATTTTTTCTTCAGAAGTCATCAAGCAATCTAGGCAATGACCGATTTTCCACTAGCAATTAACAATGTCTATGAATCCGCAAGTAAATTTCATTAAAAAATGTCATTCAATAAAATGAACAAATCCCAAAAATTAAATTCGTCAATTTCATTTTATATCACTTTCAAAAAATTATCGTGTTCACTTAAATTTATATGACTTTATTATCTAATTAAAATAATTGCAATTAGATTCGTATATTTGTATACTATAGATAGTCATAAATTCATAAGATTTTATAAATTCCACTTATGCCAGTCAAGCTACATCTCATTAAACAAAAGAAAGCAATTTTTAGTAGCCCTATCAAACAAACACTTTAACATTTTATGAGTTAATTTTGTTCAGAACACCGAAATTTCATGCAAAGGGTTTCTTATAAATTTAGATCTACCAGGGGTGGATGTAAAAATATTTGAGTCACACACACTCTCTTTTCTTTTGATTAAAGAGAAAATACATAAAAGTGACTCACAAATGCAATTATTTCCGAGAAAAAGGAACTTATGCAAGATACCTTAAATAAAACTCTCCCTTCGTAGGTCCACTAAAATCTTCTAAACCTGAGGAAGAAGCATTTATAATACCATTCCCATTAGCACCCTTGCTTCTGGCTGCAATTTAATGATTTATAGCTTGAAAGCCCTTATCTGTAGTCTCAGGAGCCCCTGAGCTATTCAATTACAGTGTTTGCTGTTGGTATTCCTGAGTCCTGAAGCTTTTTCTGATCGAAATCTGAAGAAGATGATGATTACAGCACTCCAAAAGGAATATATAAATGTTCTGTCTTAGTCAAGGCATCCGGAATAGGCAATGACATGCCATGTTCTTTTCATTCAGGATTTAACACCTTTCAGTTATGTTTTGAAGCTTCTAAGCTGGTAAAGAAAACATAATAAAAAGGAGAATAATGAATACATTGACACATATAAATGAATTATTTTACAAGAGTAGTACTTTCAACATTTAAAGAAACATCTTACTATTTATTTTATTTCACAAAGATGTGAAATAACCAAATAAAAATAAGTGAAGTTAGCTAAAAAAAACTCAGTAAAAACTGTAAATATCGTGTACCAAAAACATACAAATTCCTGATCAACCTAATCTCCTTACGCAGATAAGTAACCTAGTAGGAACAGCAAGACCTTAAAGTAACGACAAAAGCTTCTCCAGTAATTCAAGAAGCCAATAAACATTCCCACTGAATATATACGCAATTGAAATCATTCTAGGAAAAAAATCTATGAATTGGAATTGCATTAGCTATGAGCTACACTCAGAGGAGGAGGGAAAGGGGTTGCGCCCTTGGCCACAGAACCCATCCCTACAGGGACTGTTCCAGGCTACTCTCTGTCAAGAGAATACAGCAGGTTAAGGGTTCGCAAACGAAGATGAGATCGCTCGTCGAAAAAACCTATATTCAGGTATCTTGAACAGGAAGAATAAGATTCAAAAAAATTAAAAACTGAGGAGAAAAACAAAAGAAACAAGAATACAGATTTACCTGATTAAGCAATGGAGATGGAGAAGAGGTCAGGAGAATGGAGCCGCGGTGGAGGGCGAAGAAAGACGGAACAAGGTGCTGTTTATTTAATTTAAATAAAATTATTAATGTTACACCCACTTTTTTTATTTTGCCCTTACCGAGGGCGTCTCCAACTCCACACCAAAAACGAGATTGGAGGGAGTTTAAGAGCACTACATAATTCAACACCTTTCCAAAAATTTTCTTTTGTTCTAGGTTTTGTTTGTATTCTTAGTTGTTTTTGTTTGTTTGTTCGTTTGTTAGATTGAAATTAATAAAATAATAATATTTTAATTTGGTAAAAATTTGGAGTAAATGATTGAAAATGTTGATATGGTGTAAGATAACGTCGTCTCGATAGCAGTAGTTGGAGACTCATCTTGTGAATCTTTTAGTTAGTTATCCCGTCTCGAGTTGCCCGTCCTTAACTTTCATAATCGTTTGGTCTCAAGTTTCAAGACTGCGTAATTTCTTGAGAGGTTGAGCCCGTCTCGAATATTTCATACCCTGATCGTAACACAGGCGCTTCAATCCTCATCGAATGAGACAGTGATAGCCTATCCAAAAGGAGCTGTCATCCGCATAACTGCCTCCTAAAATCCAGTAACGGTTCCCCCCTTTTTAGGGATTATGATTCTGATTGACTATTTCAAATTCACCCACGATTTGAGGGATCAAAGGATGCTTATAAAAGGAGAGAGTGAAGTCCATTATCAGGTTCTTAATCCGAATTCTTCCTCTCTAAACTACATAATCTCTATAATCAAAAAGCCACATAATTCACTAACTTGAGCGTCGGAGGTTGCCCGGGAGATAAAAGCCCCGACCCTTTTTTCCATTCATAATCTGTTTTGCAGGTTTGATTCCACCTAGCGGATCCAACATTTCCTGAAGTTTCACGAAGGTCACACCAAAGACATTTGCGGGACTTTCAGTGGTGCGGTGAGCGTGGACTAAACTTACTTGCCCCGGCGAGAATTTTAGTTCGCAACACATTTTTCACATACCCCGATAAGTATTATACTTCCCTTTCCTTCACATTTTCTTTCTCTTGTTATTAAAATCGTTCCAGTTATTATCGGATTACACCAATTAAAATCTCGATTGCAAAGACTACCATTTCAGTTCTCCCTAATGCAGGAATATAATCGCTCCATGCCGGAAATCAACGATAACAGTACTTCCTCCGACACCAGAGCTATCCAAGATGCCCAGGGCGATCTCATGGAAAGTGGTGCACAAGCCGCAACCCCCCGGGCAGGCACAGTTGTAGAACAGATGCTGCGCATTTTCAGGGATTCCACCTGAACAGCAACAGGTCATCAGAACAAGCTTTGTAGAGCAATATAATGTCGAGGTGACCACACTTCAAGGAATTCCAGATGACGGTCCAAATAGAGTGAACCTGGCCAGAGAACTTTTCCCTCCTCAACATCGTCAGCACTCGGCCTCTATGGAGGTGCCCGCTTTAGTCCAAACGGCTTCGACGCCCCATTTCCCTTTACCGCAGCAAAGTGCCGCCCCAAACAGCACGCTACAATCACAAATAATGGCCATGCTCTAAGCCATGACCGCCCTAAGCGGTAACCCCCTTTTCCCAGCAGGAACACCCATAAACCCGGCTGGAACACACATGCCATACTCATCAGGAAGCGCCCCGCCACTGTGGCTAAACTCCTTCGTTCCTTCCCAAACCATCGAAGCCAGGTCCCAGCCATCTTCCAGACCAGAAACAGACGATACGACTAATAAAGGAGACAGTGACACTGAAATCGACCCCAAGCTAAGAGGTAGCATTAAAAAGCTGCTCAAAGATCTGGCAGTACCCTATCAGGAATCCCTAGTGAAAAAAAGAGACTCTCCCCCTTCACAAAGAAAATTCTTGGCGTCCAATTAAACCCTTACTTCGTTGCCCCCGTCTTCCCAAAATTGTACGACGGACATGACGACCCGGTAGTACATGTAAGGCACTACATAAACAGGATGGAGATTATGTACGCCCCAGAAGCATACATATGCCACTACTTCGAACAAACACTAACTGGACCTGCCGCCTACTGGTTCCACAAGCTGAAACCCAACTCCATTAGCTCTTGGGACCAACTCAGTGAAGTTTTCTGCAAACACTTCCTCGGATCCACTCCCGCCTCGTACGTGAGCCGGCAGCTACATGAGGTCAATCAAGAACAAG
>CATIWQ010484222.1:0-23904 GCA_949673415.1 Euphorbia schlechtendalii | reverse complement strand
CGAAACTACTCTTAAAATTAACTCCAATGAATATAACTTGATTAACATAAAAGACTTAACACAAAATACGCATTATGACACATAGACATATCATAAACTTTGAAACAGAAAGTATAAGTAGAAAGCAAAGCAAAATTGTATGGTATGCAAGTGAAAGTTAAAGTTGATCAAACCGTATCCACTCTTTAATGGGAGTCATCAATTCTTGCAATTCCTGCATCTGCTTTGAATTCGATCTCGGCCCGTACAAAACCTCCACTAGGATGCTATTCTTTGCGAATATCAAATAAACGAATATTGAAGAATGAAAACTTTTATTGATATGTGATTTGCAAGTACACTTATACAACAATCGCTAAAAAATATAGAGAAATCTAGTGATCGAAACAAGGATTCGAATCACTTAAAAATTTTCTCGCTAACGCTTATGAATGTAGCGAATTCTCTATCTATACACACACACACTATATCTCTCTCATGCACTCTAATATTTTCCCTCTTTCTTATTGCACTTCTTGAATGCATGAAATTTGTGAGGTTTGGAGCCCTATTTATAGAGTTCAAAGGGTTGCATCTATCCAAACGAAGAGTCAAATCCATTAGTGAAAGATTGCATCTCTTCAATGTGATTGGTTGAGAGGCTTTGATTCAAGCCACAATGGATAGTCACCTTTTCATGATTGGTTGACTCTTGATAAGTGTCTGTTCGTTGGCAGTTGATGGTGGTTGATCATGCTTATCTAGTGGTTGGTAGTTAAGAAGATAATACCAGAAAACCATCCATGTTGCGACCGCAATATGTGATTCGCGATCGTGAACCTTAGATTGGAACACTTATGTTTCTAAAGTGAACAGGTCGTGACCGCGAGGTATTGTTGCGATCGTGAATTGAGTTTTCTTCAGAATTCTCCTTGTAACTTCACCGATCTTTGACAGCTTCGATTCTAAGCCAAATCTTCAAGTTCCACGCATCATTTTGCACCTTTTTCACTCTTTTTTCATAGAACTCCACTTTATTTCATTTTACTCCCAAGATTTACCTAGTATCTGCATTTGCATAAAAAACAACTACAAACCACGTGAAATCTTTTATATGAAGTATAAAAATGAATAAAACTACAATGTTTATTGTATAAAATTTATATGATAATAAGTGAAATTATACACTTATCAGTCATTGGCACGTGATGTTCCGAGTATCAAGGGATCATACACCTTTGCTAGAAAGCCCATTTGATTGTTTAGAGTTATTAGGTTCCAAATGGTCTGGAATAGTGAGTATAAAGGTTCCCAGATGGGAAGCCAAGTTTAGGTTAACTTCTAGCGGCTCTATACTTCTGGATCCTATAAGGTCACACACTTTGGGATTTAACAAACTAAGTAAAGGACTTAATGACTAGGTTTATGTCAAAAAATAAAAGGAGAAGTCAAACTCAATTAGAGGACCATTTTTTATCAAATCAAAATGTCGGAAAGAAAGGGGAAAAATAGAACTAGAGTAGCGCAAGTGGGTCTTGTGAGATATCTCACAAAAGTCCACAAGGCAAGCTAGTGTGAGCACTTCGCAAGCAGGGCAAGCTACTCTACGAGAAACTTACAAAGAAGCCATCAATTTTTCTCTCCCTTATGCTATAAATCGCCTTCTCCTCCCCCCTTTCAAATCTCTTCAGCTCAGCCTTCCTTATGATTTTTGACATCTTTCTTCACGAGCCTTTTGTGAGATCATCCATGAGTTTCTTCGCTTTTGCAAGAATTCTTTTGAAGGCTTATTCATGTTTTAAAGAAAGCCTTCTAAGTTATATATTTAGGTTGGTCTTTGAGTAGTCTAGCAACTGTTGTCTACCAATAAGTTCTTCCTCAATGGGAGGTCTTATTCAGTTAGGATCTATGTGGATCAATCATAGAGGCTGTTCTATTTTGGAGGCTAGTGCTAATAGAGTGCTATCCATTTGTTCTAAGGGAGTGTCTCACCAAAGGAAAGGAACACATTAATTGGTAAAGCTCTTAACTTAGATGTTAGGTTTCTTTTATTAAGTTTTATAAACCTATGTTCATCTATGGAACATTTCAACTTAGATTAAATTAATCATGGCATGCTTAGGAATTCCTTTAGGGTTAATTTTATGTTTTGAAATTCCACCTTGCAAGTTTACATGTTCAATTATTGTCTTAATTAACCAGCAGTGATATTAGTGTCTACCTTATGCTATGCATGATTGACAATAATATGTTGAAATGATATTTTCTAGGAATTAATTAAAGTATGTTATGCATGACTTAGGCTTCAATTCTTATTATTAAAAATGATGTGATAACTAGATTAAGGTTTTGCTCAAACTTAGTCTAGGTGATTATCATATAAATTAGCAATGTTTTACCACACATGTAAATGCTTTAAATTGAGCGTCGTCCTGTACTTCACTCGATTAAAAGAATGAAATCTTAAAATCATAATTGTCTATGGCACAATGAATCAGAGTGACCATGGTTATTTTTACAAGTATTGGACTTGGTTGCTCATTCACTTTAAGGGGGACTCTCCTAACTAGAAATCTTCATCATTATTAGGTTCAAGTGTACCTAAGGGACTATTATGACTTAGTTGATTTCTAGTATGGGAATTGGATTCTGCATATGGTTTTACAACTGACATAAGTGCAAGAACTTAAACATGGACCTTGTTTGTTTTCCATGCTATGTGGAGTTTTGGCATAATGGAATGATTATGATGTACCAGTCTTGAGCATGTTCCATTAGATTAATAATTCCAAATAGCCTGGAATTATTATTATCATAATCATACCCATCATATAAGACCTAGACTATGGTAAGACCAGCTACACCAATAAAATCCCTACAACAATACTAAGGCGGTAAATTATCTTCCCATCATAAGTCATGATACAAACCTTATTAATGGATGTAAGGACATGTACAACATGCTTTCCCTTAACACGTGTTTAGTCATGAGACTAGATGGGGTTAATGCCTTAACCAAAATGGGTTAGTTTTCCATGTTAGTGGAGTTAATGCCAAATTGGAGACATATTTGATGAGTCATACAATTAGGTACGCACGTCTCGAGAAAGAGAACTCAAATGAACTAGCAATTGCATGGAATGCAAATGGATGGGATCCAACCATGGTTGTTTGTTATGGCTTGACTTGCTATAGCGGAGGTCATAATTAATGGGCTATGGATGCTACTTACTAAGGAAAATTGGTTGGATTAGATTTCTGAATTCCATAGAAGGGCTTACTTGAATGTTGATAAAATAGTAGGAAATATGTGTTTAATTAAAGACCTTATATTAAATGGATGTACATATACTAATGTTTGAACAAAGTTTATCTTATATCTAGGTTGAAAAATGAATCCAAACATAAATCTTCATCCAATACTTGATAATAAGTTAATAGAGATAAATTTTGATGACTAGTTCAAAGCTCTTAGAAAGGAGTTCGAGTAAAGCAATATGGATTATGTTTTGGATATTCCTGAACTAGTCAATCCTGATGCTGAGGCTTCTATCCAACAAAAAGAGACATATCTTATGCATAAGAAGGATGCTTTTGTGGTGTCACTTGTGATACTCGAATCCATGACCTTGAGGCTTTAGAAGTAGCATGATGGTATGGATCTAAAATCCATGCTAATCCATCTCAGAAGAATTCATGACGCCATGAAGATTAAATAGAATGAAATATTGAAATTCTTCTATACCTCTGGGAGAAATGATGGAATCCTAGTCACTGAGCGTTGCATTGAATACTTTGAGTATTCAAAGAGAATGACTTCAATAGGAATTGAAAGATTCCGAGTATGACATACTGACTATGATAGAAAGCTTGTTGATAAATATTCACCCTTTGTGAAAGATTGTCTTATGTCAAGAAAAACTAGTAAGACATCTGAGTTTATTAAGAAACTTAGAAGTTTTAAAGAGGGTCTGAAGGCTAGAGGACTAGGTACCTTGGTTAGTAAGACTTGCATGCAAGGTAAAGGTTTAAAACCTATCAACAGGAAAGTAAAAGTGTGATCATTGAAAAGGAGAAGCCAAAGGGATATGTTTCATGTATGGAAGGCCCAAAACTAGAAACGTGATTGCAAAGCAATGATTTTTTAACAAGTGAAGAAGAAGCCAAGTAAGGCATATACTTCATGTATGTTCATAATAGAGAGTTTCTCTACAATTCCTTATGAGTCTACATGGGTATTGGATATTGGTTATGGTACTTATATATATACTTATGTGTAGGGGTTGCGCAACTGTATGAGGCTTGCAAAGAGGTAAATAGACCTAAGAGTTGGAAATGAAGCACGGTTTGCTGCAACAATTATAGGGACATATAGCCTTCATTTGCCTAGTGGCCTTGTTTTAGTTTTGAACAATTTCTATTATATTCATGTTATCACTTAGACTATTATATCTATTTCGCGTCTAGCAACAGATTGATTTGAGTTTTCATTTTCTAATAATAGTTGTCAAATTCAATGTGATAATATTCTTTATACTTGTGGAATATCTGTAGATGACATTTATGTTCTAGATACTAAAATTGAAATTCTAAATATGAAATAGTTAAGAAATCAAAGTTAGATAATGAGAAATCTTCATACTTATGGCATTGTCATGTAGGCCATATAAATGAGACTCACTTAACTAAGTTACACAAATGTGATGACTTGGGCCCAATGGAATGAGAATCCTGTGGGGTATGAGAACCTTGTTTAAATGGTAAGATGACTAAGAAACCTTTCAAATGAAAGGATCAGTGAGCCACGAGTACTTTGGAAATAATACATTCTGATGTATGTGGTCCAATGAGTGTTAAGACACATGAAGGTTTCTTCTATATCATAACTTTTATCAACGATCAGTCACGATATATTTATTTGTACCTAATGAGGCACAAGTCTAAAAGTTTTGAGAAATTCAAAGAGTTTAGGGCTGAAGTAGAGAAATAGCTTTGGAAAAGTATCAAGACCCTTAGATCTGATTAAGAATGTAAATACTTAACCCAAGAGTTTCAAGATTATTGTTAGTTCTTAGACAGCTTATAAACAACCACAGACGGGGGGTGAATGCAAATCTTGGTTACTTTTAGATTTATAAAAATATTTAACCAAGTTAAGTTTTTAGATGCGTGCTGAGTTGGTCTTAAAACTTTTGAACTACTCAGCTTCATTGGCATAGTTTTTCTTTAATCTCTCGCTGAGTACTCTACTCAGCTCGGATCGATTTTTCAAGCAAAACACTTAACAATAGATAGAATGATGAGTGAGCTCGGTGCAATAAAAGCTAAAGCAAAAGTTTAGAACTTCAACACCTGGTTTTATCCTCGTTTGGCCCTGAGCCTAACTCTAGTCCTCGGATTCTTTCTTCGAGCATAAATCCACTAATGTTCGTTCCTTACTTAGGCAGAGCCTTTACAGTGGGTAGACACGTTTTTTTACACAAAGTACCTTTCTTTCTAACTACCACTCAACTCAGTTTGGGTACCCTTCCCAAACTAACACTCAGATGTGAAATGAAAGTTGCGAACTGAATTCAACTTATAAAATGTTGAATACTTACAATGTTAAATCTAAGTATTGATTCTCTCTATTACAAACAGATTTGATATGGTTATTTGCATTGCTTGAATTTGGAATTTCTTAAAGCTGGGAGTATTTGCGTAGAGTTATAGCTCTTAAAGAAATTTGCGGTGATTCACCAAGTTTAAACGTCTGCTTCAGTCTTCTACTTATACTTATAGCTTTGCAAAGTAGCCGTTGCAAACTTTTCATCATTGTAGTTCTTCAATTTCTCTTCTCTTCATATCTTTCGAATCTTCCTATTGGAGATAGATTCTAGGATGTTTAGAGATAGAAATTTGAACATTGAGGAGCGATAAAATTCCATTGACAAATTATCATTTATCTTCAAGAAAAATGGATTAAGAGAGAGGCGCGCGAAATGCAACATGGAATCTTGAGATTGGTTGACATTTGTTGACATTAGCAAAGGCGCATGAAGACACTAAGAAACTACGAATGTCAGAGAATTCTTTTTATCTTGGACTTTAGTGAGGAATCTCCAACATTCTGTACTGACACCTTTTTGAATTGTGAGGACCACTGGAAATCTTCTTTAATTTCAACTCTTTTTAACCTGAAAAGCATCAAAAGAATATTTTGTTTCTCACAGAAGACGTTAGCAGCACAAGTGTTATTTAATTCTCTAAGTGTCAAGGAATTCAGCCTTTAATCAATAAAAGCTAACTCAACACAACTGAGTTGATATTCTTCTAATCTATGTAATACTCAGTACAGACTCAGCTTTTCCTACTCTAAGTCGTAACTTAATTAATTACTCAGCAAACTGAGTTGTTTTTCCTTAAGCAAACTCAAGTTAGCTTCATGAATTAAAAGTATACTTAGTCCTCACTTAATTTCACTATCCTAGACAGTTTACTGTTTACAAAATATTTAAGTATTGTGAAGTACTATTAATTTAGGTTCTATATAATCTCCCCCATTTTGGATAGATAGAAAACGAGATAGTAGAAGAGATTAATTGAATAAGATAGTTTAGAGATACCAGAAATACCTGGAAAGTGATGTAAGACTCCCTTATGCTGAGTGACTTCCCTTAGTCAGCTTGAACTCCCCCATACTAAGTGAGTCTTTTTCAAGCAACTCAGCTCCCCCATACTTAGAGGATTTTTCCTTCATTTTGGGGCTTTATCTTACTTCAACTTTTCTTTGAGGTTGGTCTCTTTTATGAGTTCATGCATCAAATATTCAACACATAGTAGAAACATACATACAACATAATAAATGAAAGTAAAGAAGATCTTAACTTGAGGTGAAAAACTCATAATTTTTATCAATAAAAAATAAGTAAGTACATAATTAATGTCCTAAGCTAAGATTACAATAGTATGATCTATTACAATTACAAGTTTACAATCCACTACAACTAATTGCAAGCCCTTATTTTCTAAGCTTGGAAGAGGAAGAGAAGGGTCCGATCTTTTCTTGGTTAAGCTTAGGTTGTTGCTACTGAGGAGGTTAATGATGCGGATCAGGAGGAGGATAAGGAGGTTACCTTGGAAGAGATCCCTTGTTGAGGTTTACCATTCGGAGAGCATCTTCAACTACCTTCTCCCCCTTTGATATTTGGCCCTTCACAATTTTTTCCAGGCACAGATTAAAGGCGTCAAGGGTAGATTGAAAGTTCTTTTACTAGCCTATGATCTTCAGGGATATCTCTTGCTCCAGCTGCTGCTTTCCTTTGGAAGTAAGTAACTCCTGATCATTCACCTTATTGAGAAGTAGATGGTGATATCTAGACAGGTGTGCAATTTGGTCAAAACCTTTCCACACGTATTGTTGAAAACATTGAAGCAGAGCTCTGAAGTCTACTGCAGACAATGCTATCTTTAGTTGCGCTTCCATATCAAGAATTTTGGGTCAAAGAGAAGATATACACCGGGCTGTGTAATCTATATCTTTTGTGTCAAATTCACCCATCCTTACTAGTCTTCTACCTTTGACTTGATGACATTTAGCTTTGTATGAATGGTCATATTAGTCTCAGGACAAAGTGATTCAGTAGGAGGCAAACTGGGAACAGGCATCTCAAGAAAGATCATCCCCATAGCATTGATAAATAATTTCTATGAAAAAGAGATCTTGGTGTCTATGTTCTCATTGACTTCTTTGTTGATTGAGTCTATTTTGGTGTGTAGAGAGTTAAGATTTACCATAGGTTGCTTATCCACCTTTGATGAAATATCCGTCTACAACTTCACCATTTGGTCTTGTTTATTATCGTGGTTCATCAAGAATTTGGACATGGTCTCCAAAACATTCACCATGTTGTGGCCTACATCCTTAGTAGTTTCAACTTCTTTGAGTAGATTTTCCATTTTTTGGTCTTTGCTCCTTTTGATTTTGGCTTGCTCCTCACCAAGCTTATGAAGCTGTGTCACTTGAGTTTCCATATTGGAACTCAAGGAACTCAGCTCCTCAGTGGCAGCATCCACACTATCCTTTATCTTTCCTGAAACAACATTAGCTAATGTAGTAGATGTGGGGATAGAGGGGATGGCTTCCCTAAGCTAGGCTTTAGATTCTGTTAGGCCGGTTAGGATAATAGCCATCTTGTCAACCAAACTTTTGGTGCTCTCTTTTGCCAAATGATTTCGAATTGCAAATAAACTACCTTGAATCTTCTTAAACTCTTCGAAGTAGAGAGATTCAGAGAGTAAGCTTGCGTATTGTTCAACCCTATGCAATTTGGCCTTGGGTTTGGAGGACAAGCCCATCAATTCTTGTGCTAGTAGTAAATTTCTTACTACTCCATCTAACTCAGTATCAGTTTTGAGTGCTGGGAATTTCTTCCTTGCTAGCGCTCTTATCTAAGCTAAGATAGATGAATCAGCTAAATCATCATGGACTGGCTCTCTGCTAGGTTCAGGTACTTCACAGATTATAAAATTTGCCTCAGTATCCTAACCACTTGCTTTTCCTTGCTGAGCGAAGTTCTCAGCTTTAGGAACTTTCCTAACCAGAGGAGTTAGAGAGGTAGAAGAACGGTTTGAAAAAGGGGTAGGTTTAGATGAATTTATAGTTGAAGAAGTAGAGAGAGTGGTTTTAGTTTTCTTGAGTGGAATAGAAGGAACAATGGATGTAAAAGTAAGTGTTTGTGTTTGGGTTTGTACAGGAGAAGAAGGGGTTTGAGTATTATTTACTGGAGAATGGTTAGGAGAAAAAGAATTATGGCTTTTGGTAGGAGAAGAAATATGAATAGGAGAGTTTTGGTTATTGAAAGGAGAGGAAGGAATATGAATAAGGGAATTTACAGTGTTTGAAAGAAGAGGAGAATTTACAGTTAGTTTTTTTAGTATCTATAGGAGTAGAAACTAGGGGAATGGAAGAATTTACAAGAGAAGAAGTTTGAGGATTTACCGAAGAGATGGGGGTAGGATTTATAGGAACCTCTTGGTTAGCTGTTTGGCTCAAGGATGGGCCAACTTGAGGTTGCTCAAACTAAGTAGATGGTTCCTCAGTTTGAGTGAAAGAGGGTATGGGGATGTTTGGATCAGGAAGATCAGACTCTTCCTGATAGAGGGAAAAGGTATCTCCAACATACTCCTCGTTGCTCACCACCTGCACATTCTTTTGCAGGGACCAATTGGTGGTAGAACGCTTGCGCTGAGTACCCTTAGGTTTGGCAAAAATATTGTGAACTTCAGCGACAGCGCTAGAAATTTGAGTGTCCTCATCTTTAGACCTCTTGGCCTAACCCTACTCCTCTAAATCTTAAAAAAAAGTCATTTTGCACTTTCTTTGGTGCAGGGACTCTTCAGCCTCAGTCACATTTTCTTTCTCCTACGCTTGTTGCTCAGCTTGATGTTTAGCCTCAACTTCCCTTTGAGTTTAGGTCTTAGCCTTCATTTGCCTCCTTGATGCTAGGGCTAAGCAGGGGCTTCCTTGGATTTAGTCTTTGCAGGGCTCTTCCTAGGGCCTTGGAAGAGCCAGCCTTTGGTTTGGGGGAAGAGGTGGTGGTTGTGACTTATTTCAAAATGCTTGAAATCGGCAGCTTATCAGAATCTTCACTAGCTTCAAAATCCACCATGAAGCCATCCTCTTCTTCCTTCGGAATATCCGTAGGTACTACTATTGGTACGCACTTCAACTTTTACTTTTACTATACTTTATTGTACCTAGTATGTACCATGTCCTGGGATAGCCTGGTGAAGTGACTCATGTCCAACTTCTTCACCAGTAGCACAATGTCCCTGGACTCCCCCAAAAACTATGAGATATCCACTTTCACTGCCCTCATCAACTTAGTGATGAGGTAACCATAGTGATAGATGATAGTAAGCTTTGTCAAGTGGTGAAGAATCACCATAGGCCAATTCAGCTTCTTACCCTCTACCATATTGTAGATCACACACCTTTCGAAGTAGGTGTAGCTAGATACTGACCCAATTTTTGGTAGTAACATCTTGACCACCAGCTCGTGGCATGCTCTTACGATGAATCCCATGCTGCTCACTGCTATCTCCCTCGAGACATAATTGGAGGGGAGCTTCCAATCCTTTGGGATGATAATAGCATCTTCATCGCTTGTTCTCTGAAGCTGAGTGCCTAAATTATGCATGTTGAGGATGCTCCCAATCAGCCTGGAACAAATTAGGGTAGATTTTCCCCTTGAATTGTGTAGAAGATGGAGTAGAATACCCTAATATGCCCAACAATGGCTAGGCCATCCATCTGTAGAAAGGCATTGAGGTACTTCTTCTTAATGACCTTGTGCATGGTCCTATTCCTGAGCAGTCCTAATAATCCACTTCATAGACGGGTCCAAACTCCAAATCATTTACCTAATCAACCTTAGTGAGAAGGGTTCCTTGTTCAAGAGTGAGTTTCTCATTCTTTCCTTCAGCATTGACTATGATCTTCACCACAGTTATTGTACAGAGCGTGAAGGTAGTTCTTATTATAGCAATTTGAGAGAAAGTTTGAGGGAATTTGAGAGAAAGGAGAATTAGGGTTTGAATGCTTCAGATGGTTCAAATTTGCAAAAAGCAAGTAACCTTCTCTCTTAAACTCTTCAACTTTTATAGATAAACAACATCTCTCATGGGTATGTGGCACTTCCTCAGCTCATGATGAAAATGAATGCTGAGATTAACATCTAATTAACCGCCTCGGTAAAATGGTGAGTTTTGAAGAAAACTATTCAGCTTCAACTGCTCATCTTTTTGAAAAAATTTAGGATTTGATTTTAACCACGAAACTGTTCCTCACGCCATTACTTTAAAATTTAGATGGTGTTATCCATGTGTCTTCTCAAGGATGAATTAAGGTTTGATTTACAACACTTAGCCAAAATTCTAAGATTTTCATTCTTCTTCTTCTTCAACGTGGATTAGCCATACCAAATTAACTACCTCAGAGTATTAAATTGCTCCTTTGGCGGCTTGGTGAAAATTTCAGTGCGATATTCCTTAGAAGGAACATACTACATCTTGACATCTTCTCTAAGCCCATGATCTCTAATAAAGTGATGTCTTATGTTGACATGCTTCATCTTTCCATACTGAATTTGATTTTTGGATAGATCAATTGCGCTCTTGTTATCACACATAACTTCGAGGCATTTGACTTTATACCATAATCTTCTAGTTACTGCTTAATCCATAGTAGTTGTGCTATGCAACTTCCTGTAGCCATGTACTTAGCTTCAGATGCACTCAGTGTGATAAAAGTTTGCTTCTTGTTGTACCATGAGACAAGACACTCTCCAAGGAAATGACATCCTCTTGTTGTACTTTTCCTATCGAGCTTATCTCTTCCATAATCAGCATTTATGAATCCCCTAGGAGTGAAATCTAAGCTATTGGGATACCACAAACCTGCTTCAATTGAGCCTTGCAAGTACCTGAGAATTCTCTTAATAGTTGCTAAGTGAGATTCTCTAAGATCAGTTTGATAATGAGCATAGTAGTACACAACATACTGTATGTCAAGCCTACTAGCTGTGAGATAAAGAAGAGAGCCTATGATTCATCTGTAGAACTTGTTATCCACAGGTTTACCAGCTTCATCTTTACTCAAGATAGTATCAGTGGCCATGGGAGTGGACATTGACTTTGAATGCTCCATGTCAAACTTCTTTAGGACTTCTCTAGCATACTTTGCTTGATTGATGAAAATTCCATCTTTAGTTTGTTTAATTTGAAGACCAAGGAAAAAGTTAAACTCTCCCATCATAGACATTTCAAACTCGCTTTTCACCTACTTGTTGAACTCCTTACACAACTTCTCATCAGTTGCTCCAAATATGATATCATCATTATATATTTGGACCAGCAACACATCTTCTTTTCTTCACTTGATAAATAGAGTTGTATCTAGTTTTCCTCTTTCATAGCATGTACTGATCAAGAAATTTTCCAGCCTCTCATACAAGCTCTAGGAGTCTGCTTCAGTCTGTAGAGAGCTTTCTTCAATTTGAAGACATGCTAAGGATTCTTTGGATCTTCAAAGCTAGAAGGCTAGCGAACATACACTTCTTCTTGGATAGGATTCAAATTGCTTCAAGATGGGCTACAAGAGCATAAGTCTCATAATAATCGATGCCTTCTTGCTGATTGTAGCCTTACACAACACGCCTAGCTTTGTTCTTGAAAATAGAACCATCTTCATCTAGCTTATTGTTGAAAACCCATTTGGTTCCAATAATTGATTTCCCTTTAGGCTTAGGAACTAGATCCCAAACATCATTGTGCTTGAACTGATTTAGCTCCTCTTACATTGCGATCATCGAATAATCATCTCCTTCTTCATCTTCAAACTTCTTAGGTTTGATCATGAAATGAATACTGGATGACTCATCATCCTACTGAGCTGACCTCGCATCATCACTGGATTATGAACATCATCAACTATACTGTCTAGCGGATGGTTGCGATGAACGCTAATCTCTTGGTAGACTCGAATCAATTACTGGAGGATCGACAATGGTTGCTAAGGTGGAGGTTGATCTTTGACATTGTTGAAGTTAATTGAAAGATCATCATCTTTGACTTCCTCAGCTTCAGGTTCTTACACTAGGTTAGGCACATAGAGAGTGGCATTATGCTAAGTGGATCGGCTTGTTGGGGTACTCCTTCATCTTCATCAGATGGACGTCTATCTTTAGTTTCATCGAAATCTACATGCATAGACTCCTCTAAAAGGCCGGTTCTTTTTATATATATTCTCTATGCCCTATTATTAGTTGAGTATCCCAGAAAGATACCTTCATCAGAATTAGGATCAAACTTACCTAATTACTCCTTGGTGTTAAGAATAATGCACCTATAGCTAAATGATTTGAGATAACCAATCTTAAGCTTGCGCCCTCGCCAAAGTTCATAGGGTGTTTTCTCTAGAATTGGGTGAATTAAAACCCAATTCAAGATATTCAAGTTGTGTTAATAGCTTCTCCCCAAAAATACTTATGTAGATATTCATCACTCAGCATGGATCGAGCCATTTCAACTATGGTTCTATTCTTCCTTTCTACAACACCATTTTGTTGAGGCGTATAAGTAGAAGAGAAGTTGTGGTCAATACCATGCGCTGAACAGAAATCTTTAAAATGGAAATTCTTGAATTCACGTCCATGATCACTTCGGATTCTACTAATTTTAGTTCCTATTTCATTCATTATCCAATTACTGAGCTTGACAAAAGATTCATATATTTCATCTTTGCTACTCAACAAGATTACCCAAGTGAATCTCGTGAAGTCATCCGCAACCACCAGCTAAAATCTCTTACCACCCATGCTCATAGGTTGAATTGGGCTGAAAATATCTAGGTGGAGGAGCTCCAGCGGTCGCTTAGCTACTACTTGATTTATTAACCTAAAAGATTTTTTAACTTGCTTACCTAGCTGGCAAGCTGAGCATAGTTTATCCTTATCAAAGCTGAGGCTAGGTAAACCAACAACTAATTGCTTTTTGGCCAGTTTAGACATAATTTTCATATTTGTATGACCCAACCTTCTGTGCCAAAGCCATGAATTATCCTCCTTAGATATAAGACACACATTAGTGGATCCTGGGGATAAATCAATCATATAAACATTATTGATTTTAGAAGCAAAGAGAATAGTAGATTCAATCTTACAATTAATAACTGAACAGCCTACTAAGTCGAATGTAACCTTTCTACCTTTGTCACAAAGCTAAGCTACAATAAGTAAGTTGAACTTCCAACCATTGACTAGAGAAACCTCCTTGATTGAAGGAGAGACACCAACAGTGCCACAGCCTACAATCTTGCCTTTTTGGTTATCTCCAAAACTAAAACTTCCATTTCTTTTGCGCTCCAATGAGATGAACTAACTTTCATCTCTCGTCATATTCCTTGAGTATCTGCTATCCACATACCACATTTTAGAGTCATCAGTGGATCTAAGGCTCACATGCAAAATAGTTACGTTTTCTTAGGTACCCATGCTTTTGAGCTAGGTCCTCCCTTGTTAGCAATGCTTAAATTACTCCAGTCATACTCATTATAATAACCATTTTTATGCCTACACATTACTGTGGCATGTCTAGCTTTCCCATAAAAACCATACACCATTTTTCTTTGGGCTGGGTCGCTTCTTCTTTTTAGAGGATTTATTCCTCTTAGAATTGTGAGTTTGGTTACTCGGAGGTTGACTGTTGGCTGGAGGAGGATCTTGTTTCTTCTTCAAAGCTGTTACTTCAGCAATCAAGTCATCTAATTGCTTAGTAAGCTTGCTAATTAAATAGTCTTGATGCTCAGCTTTTCTTGAAGAAAGCAGATATCAAGAGATAAGGAAGCGTCAATGACTTCCAAATCTTCACTTCTCCTCACTAGCTCTTTGATGTTTTTCATCAACTTGTTAGTCAGTTTCATGACATCAAAGAGAGCCTGGGAGAATTCTTCAATTGATAAGGGAATTTCAGGATGTAACTCAGCTTGAGGAGCTTTTTCCTTGTTGTGCTCAGCTTCTTAGTCAGCAAAGGTTTGATCTCTACCAGAGGTAGATGCTGAGCCTTCACCCCTTTAATTTTTGATGACCATAAGATAAAGGTTGGATGAATCAGTTGCTTCCTCATCAGACAACGAGGATTCTTCTGAGTTGCTCCATGTGGTAGCAAGTGCCTCATTCTTCTTGTTGAACCTCTTCTTGAATCTGTCCTTCTTCGCCTTTGGATAACTGGATTGAATATGGCCTTTTTCTCCATAGCCAAAGCACGTGATGTCTTTTTTGTGCTCTTTTTTAGGTCCTTCCTCAGCTCCATGCCGATGCTGAGTTGACTTATTTTTAGCGAGAAACTTCTTCTTGTTGAACTTCTTGTACTTCTTCATGAAGCATTTGAAGTGCCTGGTCAAAAGGGCCATTTGCTCATTAGAGTTACAGCTAGTGGACTCATCAAATGAATCAGCTTTCAGGATAATAGCTTTTCCCTCTCTTTCCTTGCCTCAACTCCTTTTGAGTTATCATTCCTCAGAGAGATCTTATTAGTTAGCAAGGTGCCTATTAGCTCATCGTAGTTATAGGTTTTTAGATCATGAGCCTTGTCAATAGCGCTCTTCTTGGAGTCCCACTCTAAGGTAAGAGTGCGTATAATCTTCTTCACGAGCTCCTCCTCGATGAACTCCTTTCCCAATCTTTTCAATTCATTAACAAAGTTAATGAACCTGGTATTCATGCTTTGAATACCCTCACTGGTGCCCATTGAGAACATCTCATACTCCCTTAGCATGAGATTGATCTTTGAATCCTTGACCTTATCCATCCCCTCGTAGGTAATCTACAGCTCTTTCCAGATTTCCTATGATGTCTCGCATCCTGAGACCCTTTTAAACTCAATAAGATCTAGTGCACAGTGTAAGTAGTTAATCGCTATGGCATTCTCCTTGAGAAGCCTTAGATCAGCGTCGTCGTAGTCCTCTGGATCTATTAGAACATGAATTTCATTCCTCACAATAGTGGGAACTCTGGGGCTAAGCTTGTTCACGAGCCAAGCTTGCATGCTTTGCGATTGAATGAAGTTTTTCATGCGATTTTTCCAGAACATGTAATGATTACCATAACAAAGACGTGGCCTGGTAACAGACATTCCTCCTTTAGGAGAACTACCTGACCTGAGACAAAACTATGGTTGTTGTAAGCCCTTTATGTATCTTTACTCAAAGACGATTAGTCAATAAGTTGAGCACTTGCTCTGATACAACTTGTTGGTCCTTAGACAGCTTATAAACAACTGTAAAGGGGGGGGGGGAATGCAAATCTTGGTTACTTTTGAGATTTATAAAAATATTAAACCAAGTTAAGTTTATAGATACATGCTAAGTTGGTTTAAAAACTTATGAACTTCTCATCTTCGCTTGTACAGTTTATCTTCAATCTCTCACTGAGTACTATACTCAGCTCGGATTGGTTTTTCAAGCAAAACACTTAATGATAGATAGAATGATGAATGAGTTGGGCACAATAAGATCTAAGAAAAAGTTTAAAACTTCAACACTTGGTTTTTTCTTGGTTCGGCCTCGTGCCTACCTCCAGTCCTCGGATTCCTTCTTCAAGCTTAAATCCACTAGTGTTCATTTCTTAATATGGCGGAATAGCCTTTACAACGGGTAGACATGTTTTTACAGAACATACCTTTCTTTCTAACTACTACTCAACTCTGTTTGGGTACCCTTCCCAAACTGACACTCAGATTTGAAATGAAAGTTGCAAACTAAATTCAACTTATAAAATGTTAAATCCTTACAATGTTAAATCTAAGTATTAATTCTCTCTATTAGAAACAGATTTGAAATGATTGTTTGCTGATTGCTTGAATTTGGAATTTCTTGAAGCTGGGAGTATTTGCACAGAGTTTCAACTCTTAAAGAAATTCAAGGTGATTCACCAAGTTTGAACCTCTTTTTCAGTCTTCTATTTATACTTGAAGCTTTGTGAAGTAGCCGTTGCAAAATTTTCATCCTTGTAGTTCTTCAAATTCTCTTCTCTTCATATCTTTTGAGTATTCCCATTGTAGATAGATTCCAGTATGTTTAGAGATAGAAATTTGAACATTGAGACATGATAAAATTCTATTGACAAATTCTTGTTTATCTTCAAGCAAAACGGATTGAGAGAGAGGCACATGAAATGCAACCTGGAATCTTGAGATTGGTTGACATATGCTGATGCTAGCAAAGGTGGGCGGAGACACTGAGAAACGATGCATGTTAGAGAATTCTTTTTGTCTTAGACTTTAGTGAGGAATCTCCAACATTCCGTACTGACACCTTTTTGAATTGTGAGGACCATTGGAAATCTTCTTTTATTTTAGCACTTTTTAACCTGGATAGCTTTGAAAGAATATTCTATTTCTCACAGAAGACATTAGCAACATAGATGTCATATAATTCTCTAAGTGTCAAGGAATCCAGCCTTTAATCAATAAAAGCTAACTCAGCACAGCTAAGTTGATATTCTTCTAAACTATGAAGTACTCAGCACAAACTCAGCTTTTTCTGCTCTAAGCTGTAACTTAATTAATTACTCAGCAAACTGAGTTACTTTGGCTTAAAAAACTCAATTTAGCTTCATTAATTTAGAGTATACTTATTACTCAATTAATTTCACTATCCTAGTCATTTTGCTATTTCCAAAACATTTAAGTACTATTAAGTTAGGTTCTACAGTTATCTATGGGATAATGGTATTTTATCCCAGTGGACACCTCCTTATACAACCCAACACAATGAAGTGTTAGAAAGGAGAAATAAAACCTTACTTGATATGGTTCAGCCCATGATGAGCCAAGCAGAACTCAGCAGATCATTTTAGGGTTATGCACTTGAGAGCGCATTTTATATTCTAAACATAGCGCCCTCGAAATTAGTTGATCGAACACCATACTAAATGTGGTATGGTAAGAAATTAGCTCTTTCTCACTTGAGAGTTTGGGGATGTCCTGCTTATGTAAAGAGGATAATTTCAAATAAGCTAGGTGCTAAGTCTAACAGGTGTCTATTTGTAGGTTACCCTAAGGTGACTATGGGTTGATCCCAAGGAACAAAGGGTACTTGTTTCTAGGAATGCTCAGTTCCTTGAGAAGGAGCATATACTTGCGAATGCTAATGGGAGCAATCTTGAGCTAGGCGCTCAAGAGGATCAAACAAACAATCTACACCTGTTATATAAGAAAGTGTAAGCATAGAACTACCTATTATAACTCTGACATTACGTAGGTTAGGTTGAGCTCCAATCATTTCTAAGTGATACAGTTACTTCATCATTGATGATAAGTATATCTTCCTTATGGAAGATGATGAGCCCAAGACTTACAAAGAGGAAATGTAAGGCTCAAAGTCTGATAAATGGTTTACATCCATGAAGTCAGAGATGGACTCCATGTATGAAAATCAAGTGTGGAACTTGGTTGATGCTCCAAGTGGGATCAAGCCCATAGGATACAAGTGGGTTTCCAAGAAGAAAATTGACATGGAAAGTAATGTGAATACCTATAAAGTAAGGCTAGGTTTAAAAGGTTACAGTCAAAAGGAAGGTATAGACTATGATAAAACCTTTTCACCAATGGCCATGCTAAATTTTATTAGAATACTCCTTGCCATCATTGCTCATAATGATTATGAGATCTGGAAGATCAATGTACAAACAGTGTTCCTTAATAGGAACCTTGATCAGAATGTATACATGATACAACCAAAAGGTTTTATATCCTAAGATGGTTTGATGGTATGCAAGTTGCAAAGGTCTTGTAGAACCCAAGTTAATAGTACTTAAACATTTTGGAAATAACAAACTATCTAGGATAGTGAAATTAATTGAGCACTAAGTATACTCTTAATTAATGAAGTTGACTTGAGTGTGTTTAAGGAAAAACAACTCAATTTGCTGAGTAATTAATTAAGTTACGGCTTAGAGTAAGAAAAGCTGAGTCTATACTGAGTTCTACACAGTTTAGAAGGATATCAACTCAGCTGTGCTAAGTTAGATTTTATTAATTAAAAGTTACATTGTTTAACACTTAGAGAATTAAATGACACTTGTGCTACTAACATGTTTTGTGAGAAATAGAATATTCTTTCGATACTTTTCAGGTTAAAAATTGCTAAAATTAAAGAAGATTTCCAGTGTTCCACACAAGATAAAAGGTATCAGTATCAAATGTCAGAGATTCCTCACTAAAGTCTAAGTTAAAAGGAATTCTCTGTCATGCACCATTTCTCAGTGTCTCCACGCACCTCTGCAAGCATCAACAATGTCAACCAATCTCAAGATTCCACGTTGCATTTCACGCACCTCTCTATCATATTGTTTTCCTTGAAGATAAACGATATTTTTTCAATGGAATTTTATTCCGCCTCAACTTTCAAATTTCTATCTCTAAACGTCCTGTAATCTGTCTCCAATGAGAAGATTCGAAAGATATGAAGAGAAGAGAAATTGAAGAACTGCAAGGATGAAAAGTTTGCAACGGCTACTTCGTAAAGGTTCAAGTATAAATAGAAGACTGAAGTAGACATTCAAACTCGGTGAATATACCTTGAATTTCTTTAAGAGCTAAAACTCTGCGTAAGTACTCCCAGCTTCAAGAAATTCCAAATTCAAGCAATCAGCAAACAACCACTATCAATCTATTTGTAATAGAGAGAATCAATCTTAGATTTAACATTGTAAGGATTCAACAATTTATAACTTAAATCCAGTTTGCAAACTTTTTATTCAAATCTGAGTGTCAATTTGGGAAGGGTACCCAAATTGAGTTGATTGGTAGTTAGAAATAAAGGTACTTTATCTAAAACATTCACTGTAAAGGTTAGTCCGCCTAAGTAAAGAACGAACAATAGTGGATTTAAGCTTGGAGAAGGAATTCGAGAACTGGAGGTAGTCTCGGGGCCGGACTAAAATAAAACTAGGTGTTAAAGTTCTAAACTTTCACTTTAGCTTTTATCTCACTCAAACTCATTCATCATTCTTTCTGTGTTTATCATTTTGCTTGAAAAACCAATCCGAGTTTAGTAGAGTACTCAGCAAGCAATTTAAGATAAATTGTCCAGCTAAGCTGAGTAGTTTATAAGTTTTTAGACCCCCTCCGTACAACATCACTCAGCACGCATCTATAAACTTAACTTGGTTTAAATATTTTATAAATCTAAAAAGTAACCAAGGAATGCATCCCCCCATTTGTTTATAAGCTGTCTAAGGACCAACAGGTTTATTTATGGACTTAAGCAAGCATCAAAGAGTTGGAATATTATGTTTGATGAGATAATCCAAGAAATTAGTTTTATATCACACGCTAATGAGCCCTGTGTAAATAAGAAGGAGAGTGGGAGTGCGATCGTTTTCTTTGTATTATTTGTCGATGACATAATACTGATAGAAAATGATGTTCCTTTTCCTCAAATAGTAAAGTAATGGTTGTCAAAGAAGTTCTCCATGAAAGACCTAGGAGAAGAAGCTTTTATACTAGGTATAAAGATCTACCATGATAGCAGTCAAGAAATGGTTATCTCCCAATGTCTCACAAGATTAACCAATCTAAATCCAAGTGTCCGAGAACACATAAAGAGAGACTTCGCATGAATGGAATACCCTATGCTTAATCTGATCCGGGTGAGAAGACTAGATAGCCGTTAAAACTATCCCCAAGTACTTAGGAAGGACTAAGGATATGCTTTTGGTTTATGGAGAAGGTGATCTCTCTAAGAAGGGATACACTAACATGATTTTTTAGTCTGATAGGGACGATTATGAGTCCCAATCAAGTTAGGTGTTTATATTAAATGGAGGGGTAGTTGTTTGGAAAAGTTTCAAACATGACTCGACTACCCATTGTACCATTGAATTTGAGTATATAGCTACTTCTGAAGTAGCTAAGCAAGCTACTAGCTTAAGGGATTTATTGGTGATCTCGGTGTAGTGTCCAGCATTGTAAATCCAATAATGGTATATTGTGATAACAATGGGGCTATTGCTTAGGCAAAGGAACCACGGTCTCATTAGAGAAACATACGCGTACTCAGAAAATAACATCTCATTCTAGAGATAGTAGCCAAAAAAGATGTAAGCTTAGAATACATCCCTACGGTAGAATCTAGCGGAAGGGCTAACGCAACCATTGACTTAAGTTAAGTATGACCAACATGTTAACGAGTATGGCACAAAGCAAATGGGTAGTTGGTTCTAGTGCAAGTGGGAGCATTTTAGAAATGATGTATGCCCTTGAGGCAATTAGGGCGATATATCTTTATTAGTTATAATATGCAAATAGTTTTTAGATTATTGTTATCAATAATACAAACAGCTTTATCGATTATCAATGTTTATTTAAATTATGTATCTCGCTGGTATACCCTATGCTTTTGTGATAGGATCCATCATGTATGCTATAGTATGCACTCATTCTAACATCTCACATGAAGCGGATGGACTAGCATGTGTAGGCTTACTCCTTGGATTAGATCCAATTGGATTAGATCCAAGAAGCTGATCTCACGAGTTAAAGGTTGTACCTTGATTTATCACATGAATGTATTCAGTAATACATTCGAGACAGCTATAAGACAAATACTTGGAAATAACTATATCCATGTGTTGGTATCATGTCTTATTGTAGTAACAATACAAAAATCCTCAGACCTAAGATGCTAGTTACCTTTTGTAGGAGTTTTTATACTTTAGATCATACTTATTCATACTCTGGTGATCAGGATTATACAAGTATAGTGATGATCACTCGTTGGTAAGAGGAGTAGTCAAGATGGGATCATCGCTCTTGATATAGTGATAGAATGGGAGTTGTACCTTAAGGCCTCTTGTTCAAGTGACACACTCATAAACATCTAATCAAAGTATAAGAATAATAGAATGTGTTTCTAGTGAATCTTGATACATTATGATGAGTGGTGTTCTTCGTGAACAAGTCTAACTCTAGGATAGTTACGCCTATTATATGAGCTAACACTTAATCCGAGCTCAATTAACTGGATGGTACTTAACCTGATGGAAGGAGTGTATTGTATTGGTTACTATTGCAGACCCGGATCAAGTTACAGGCACGTGACGTTCGAGTATCAAGGGATCATATACCTTTGCTAAAATGCTAATTTGATCATTTAGAGTTATCAGGTTCCATATCAGTTTGGAACAATGAGCCTAAAGATTCCCAGAAGGGAAGCAATGTTTAGGTTAACCTCTATCAGCTCTATACTTCACGATCCTATGAGGTCACAAACTTTGGATCTTTACTGGACTAAGTAAAGGACTTATAGATTGGGTCTATGCAGAGAATAAAAGGAGAAGTCAAACTCAATTAGATGGACCATATTTTGGTGGGACTAATATGTCGGAAAGAAAGGGGAAAAATTAAACCAGAGTGCCACAAGTGGATCTTACGAGAAATCCCGCAAGAGTTCGCAAGGCATGCTCACACAAGCACTAGAAGTGCTTACAAGCTAGCAAGTGCTATTTGGCAGCTCTTGTAAGAAAGCTTGCAAGTAGGCCTCGCAAGCACTGCCAGGGCTTGCGAGATTTCTCGCAAGGCCCACAGCAGGCAAGTTATGCCCATGCAAGGGGCTTACCTTGCGCGGCAAGCTGCTTCGCGAGAAACTCGCGAAGCATCTGACAAGGGCTCGCAAGAGCCCGCGTGGTATTGGGACCAATTTTTCTCCCCCTTAGGCTATAAATAGACTTCTCCTCCCCCCTTTCAAATCACTTCAGCTCAGCTTTGTTTTGAGTTTTGACATCTTTCTTCGCAAGCCTTTTGCAAGATCCTCCATGAGTTTTTCCACTTTTGTAGGAATTCTTTTGAAGATGTATTCATATTATGAAGACAGCCTTCGATGTTATATTTTTGGGTTGGTTTTCAAGTGGTCTAGCAGCTGCTATTTACCAACAAGTTCTTCCTTAATGAGAGGTTTTGATTGGTCGGGATCCGTGTGGATCAATCATAGAAGCTATTCTAATTTGGAGGCTAATGCTAACGGAGTGTTGTCCATTTATTCTAAGGGAGCGCCGCATCAAAGGAAAGGCATGTATCAACTATTAATGCTCCTAACTTAGATCCTAGGTTTCTTTTATTAAGTTTTATAAACCTATGAGCATCTATGGAACGTTTCAACTTTAGATTATATCAATCATGGCATGCTTAGGATTTCCTTTAAGGTTAATTTTTAGTTTTGAAATTCCTCCTTATAAGTTTGCATGTTCAATTTCTGTCTTAATTAACCAGCACCTTCTTCCTCTATCAATTCTACTCCTAAAGAAACTTCTCCTATAAATTCTCCTATAAATTCCCCTACTCATTCTTCTTTTCCAATCAATTCCTTTCAAGAAAAGACTGACCCTTCTTCCCCACCTCCATAAACACAAATTACGCTCATTCCTTCTCTTGTAAAATCTAAACCAACCTCCATTCCTTCAATTTCATCTGTACAAACCACTTCTCAACCAAACCCTTCTTCAAAATCATCCACTACCCCTCTTATCCATCTAATTAGGGAAGTTCCTAAAGTTAATAATTACGCTTAACAAAGGAAAAGCAAGATGTTACCAAGGAAAATGTTATAACCAATGAAGCAACTCCTTCTAGCAGCAAGCCAGTCCAAGAGGATTTGGCTTATTCAACCATTTTAGTTCAGATTAGAGAGCTGGTAAGGAAGAAATTCCTAACACTCGAAATTGATGCTAAATTGGATGGTTTAGTTAGCTAAGTGCTACTATCATAGGAATTGACGGACTTGTCTATGAAAAAGAAGGTTAAAATTCCTAAGTTTTATGAGCATTCTAGCATCCCTTCGGAGTCAATTTAATTTGAATAATTCGAGAAAATCCAAGGGAGCTTACACATAATAAAGAATCATATGGTGAAGGAGAGGACCAAAATACTAGTGGACAAGATGGCGTTGATTCTTATCGGATAAACTGATTCTGCAACTCAGCTTAATACAATTATATCTTCTATCCCAACCTCTACTATCATTGTGAATGTAGTTGCATGAAAGGTGAAGTTTAGCATAGATGTTACCTCAGAATAGCTGAGTAGTCTAAATGCCACATTGGCAACTCAAACTACACAGTTTTATAACTTTGGTGAAGAATAAGCTAAAATAAAGACCAATGCGGACAACAACATGTGAAATATGATGGAGAAGATGTCAAAGCTAATGATAGCTTATGACAAGAAAGTTGATGGCATGTTGATGATTGTGGATGCAGTTATCAAAATAATGGATAAGCATGTGCTGAACATGGATACGCTTAGTGATAGATTGAACTCAGCTTGAAATCTTATCAAGAACAACACTAAAGATTCCATGAACAAAGCTCAAAAGGCTTTGCTTGATGC
>CATIWQ010484129.1:0-25337 GCA_949673415.1 Euphorbia schlechtendalii | reverse complement strand
AATCTAAATTCCTAACTTATCTAAAAAGAGAATAAAAATAACAAAATAGGAGGTCTCTAATTAAGCAATATGTCTTCTCAGAATAGGACTCTGCATGGCTGATCGAATTAATTCCCAATTGTGCTTCTGTCCGCAGCCTCTTTCCCTTGACTCCAGGTTTACTCTATTTTCATGACATTTCAAGTCAAAATTGCTTAACGCCTGAAGATATAAAATTCAACCACAAATCAGCAGTAAACCATTCCAAAATACAGAAAAATATACACTAAAACATGTTGGAATTGCAAGTCATCATTGGACAAGCATTCTCATGAACAGATTTGTATCCATTTTCAAGGTGACTTCTTGCCATTGCAAAACCATTTTGGTTGCATGTTCTTCAATAGTTTTTTCGATTCCAAAGAATGTATTTCTTTGAGGAACTAGAACTAGTTAGTAGTTTGATTTGATATGCAATTACAACTCCAAAACTTTCTCCTCCACTTCCTCTAATAGCCCAAAACAAGTCCTCTCCCATTTCTTTTTGATTCATTAGATTTCCATTAACATCAACAATTTGTGCGTCAAGCTATAAATCCGAAGCCAACCCGTGTTTCCAAATCATTGTCTAATATGCTTGAATTTCTCCATTCTTGCTATTAATGTGTTTCTCCATTGATGTAATAGAAGAAGATGACAAGAGGAGAATCATAAACATACAAAGTAAATGCTTGAATTTCTCCATTGTTGCTATTAATTTGTTTTTCTTTTAATGTTGTTTTCCTTTTTTTGGCTATTAAAGTTTAATTTTTTTTCCTTTTTAATATAGATGATATATTTCTATTTTAAGATTTCTAATTACAGAAATTTACACCACAAATGGTAGTATATATATAATCACGCATGGCTTATCAAAAAAAAAAAAAAAAAAAAGTTTAAACATATTGACTTAGATTTTGGAGAGATTAAATAGGTGAATACTTTTGAGTTTTGACTAGTATAATTTATTGATTAGTCACTTTGCTTTACATATTCTTTGTTTTCTTAAATAAGTTCTGTTACCCTTTTCCACATTTTTTGTTGTTTTTATAATTCCTCTTTAATTAGGAATTAACATTATAATAAAAAGAAGTAGAACTATAATCATTTAAGCTTTTTCCTCTACTTTCCCATGTTTTCTTAAAAAAACATATAATTTCTTTTTTTGAAAAAATATGGGGAAGTTTTTGGGAACTACAATCAAGGAGAAATGATGTGTGATGTAATGCATGTATTCATTTTGTATATTAGAATATGCTAATTGTTATTTGAGATTTATGTTTGATATTTATTAGGCTATATTGGAAATAATATAATAAAAAAATTATCAAATTTTTTGTAGTTTAGATTTGTATTATATTTAGAATCATATGATCTTTTTTGCATTTTCTACCCCCATAATTTTAATGTGAAAGATTTTGCCAAGATATGTATACTAGTTTCAGAATTCGTTTCTAGTTTATACTAGACAACAATAACATATCTACCAATTTTGTTGTTTTTCTTGTTTTATAAGCCTACTGTAATTTTGTTAAAATGAAAAATGATGGATCGTTCCTTTTGAATTTAAATTAGTAAAAAGGACATAAACCAACATAACAATTAACAGCCGCCTCTTCATCCTATGATGAATTTCAAACAGAAACAAAAGTATATATAATTAAATAATTCCATAAAACCATAACAGGTTTCGTACAATTAAGGTCTATTTACTCGGAGGAATACTCTGCTCATTCCTGAAGAAATTTCCAGGGTCAACTGCTGTCTTAACTTTGACCAACCTCTGAATATTCTCTCCAAAGTACTTACTCCCATAAACACTTCCTTCTTCCAAGCTGTTTCCCCCCCAAGAATTAACTCCAATGTCATGATCCCTATAGTTCAGAAATGCACTTCTCGGATTCTTCGACACATACGGTGTCATAAAACTATACAATTTCCTTGCCTGCTCCAAGTACTTACTCTCCGCTTCATTTCCACCTTCCTTCCAATTTACCGAATACTGAATCTTAAACAAGTTCCCTTTCCCATGTGGAAATGGCTTAGCCGTTGCCGCAATTTCATCCATTTTTCCACCGTACGCATTGAAAACCAACCCTATTTTCCCCAAATCCATCATCGTCTTCCATATCTTCTCCAACCCGAGTTTACTTATCGGAACCTGAACATAGTCCGATTTCCTCTTCAAAAAACTGGCAGTGTCCGGATTTCGGTCGAGTAAAACATCGGGCGAAGTCGTTGTGTAGTTTTCATAGTTTGCCCACCATAGAACTGATTGAATCCAACTTCCCGTTAAACAGTCCGATTTTTTCAACCCTAATCGCGGTAAAACCTTCCCCAACTAGGCTACAAGAGTGTCAGGATTCCCCAAGTATAGCGCCAAGATCAATATTCTAATAGTCTTTTGATCTTCGGTAGATTTTGTAGGCTGCACTAGCATCCTCATGAAGAGATTCGGATCGGTTTTCGGGGCGACTATCTGCCACTGAGTAACCAAATCCGTCGCTTTTTCTTCGAGCGTTTTCTCCACTCTGAAGAACGTAACAGTTGATGGAACCCTAACGAGTTTAATCCGATACAAGATCACCACACCAAAACTCGCCCCGCCGCCTCCGCTAATGGCCCAGAAAAGATCCTCTCCCATTGTTTCTCGATTCAAAAGTTTCCCGTTTACTTCGACGATTTGAGCATTGAGCAGATTATCGGCTGCCAACCCGTATTTTCGAATCATAGCACCGTATCCACCTACGCTAATGTGCCCTCCCACTCCACCAGTGGGGCAAATTCCCTTGGTGAATCCATGAACTTTACTTTTCCGTGAAATTCCACGGTAAACTTCTCCAAGAGTAGCCCCGGCTTGAACCCAGGCAGAAAGTGTCGCAACATCTACATTGACCAATCGAAGATTGAACATGTCTAGGATGAAAAAAGGCGTAGAATTAGAAACATAAGAAATCCCTTCGTAGTCATGGCCGCCGCTACGAATTTTGAGCTGAAAACCAGATTGTTTTGTGCAGATAACGGCAGCTTGGACATGGCTTATCTGTTTCGGGGTGATAATTAGGGTTGGTTTTGGGGTTTCCGTTTTGTTCATTCGAGAATTGCGGATGTATGCTCGAAGAACAGATGAGTAAGATGGATTAGTATTCGAAAACACAATGTCTATAATGTTTTCTTTGGGGCTTGTGTTCTTCTGTAGTCACTGAACTAATGATTTGTAGACTACATTATCAGAAACACCCGCGGCCGAAACTCTTTCGATACAAGAGAAGAGAAAAATGTTGACTACAATCGCGAATATAGAAGCGAAAATTTCTCGGTTTGCCATTGCTTCACTTGCCTGTGATTCATGGTTCTGTAGTGTAGGGAAATTTATATTATATAGTGTTTTTGTTGGCTAAACATAGTGCCAATGAGTTGTGTTTGTTTGTACTTTCTAATTTTGGAATTTTTAAGGAAACAAGATATTGTTTGAAAATAGGTTGCTTGGTAACAGTCTCTGTAAGGATTTGTTCTGTAAGGATTTATTTGGAAAAGTGAAACTTAATTTGGTATAATTCTTATGGTTTCTTACGTTCTTTATTTTTAAAGCTAAACTAGGAAATACTAGTAAAATTCAGAATTATTTATTAATGTAGAGAATATTATTGAATGTCTTTTCAAGTACTAACAGTTAGTAGTATGCACAAGTTTTAAAAATATTTTCCTGGCCAAAAGAGGAAATCAATATCATTAAAGAGAGGCTGAGAAAGCTCTAAAAAGATGAGCATACAAGATTACACCCAATTAGTTGTTGAACAACTAACTGTTCTAGCTAATAGTTATTCGCAGACTTTAAGATTGGAAACCATAAGATTCATACCTTAAGATTGGTGTGAACGTGCACTTTACAACCTCCCACTCGATGTGAACTTAAACTTGCTATATCTAATATCACAATTAAATTTCAACCAGTAGATCATCACATTCCAACAATAAAAAAAATGGTTGCACACAAAATACATTAACAAAAAATTTGGAAATTAGACCCCATATTGAATCAATCAACCCAAGTACTTAGGTGCTCTTCAACTTGTGCAACTTGTAGTTGAAGTGTTCTTATGTGAATCAGTTAACCTTAATTACATCAATAGCAAACAACTAAACTTCAGAGTGTTAGTGCAGTAGGTTCAGAAAGATCAAAATCAGAAAAAAATGCCTGGAGCACACAGCCACTCACATATGCCATTAACACCAAGCTCAAACTTGAAACCTTGTACCTTACACCCTACACTTACATATGCAACAAGTCCCAGGCAACTTGCACCCACTGCCACTCATGTGTGCATTGTTCTATTCACCGTGATGTAGATGAGAGGGCATTGATTAGTGTATTTGGAGAAGGTGGCCAATAAATGTGGCTAATTTCGGTAAGGGGGAGTTCGGCGTTTAATCTAGTGTTTTTCTCATTAAAAAACGAGATGCCCTACGTGTTGGGCAACCTTATATCCCGCATTACTAAAAAAGTTGGAAAGATCTTGGTTTATAAGCATGAACAATATCTTCATTGATACGAGGAATTTTTGGGTTGAAGTCCAAGAAAAAATCCACGAGAGTCTAAGCATAAAGTGGACAATATCATACCACTGTGGGGATTATGTCCTCGGGCTGATGGATGATTGGTCGAGGAGAGACTCGATGGTTATTTGTTTGAAGGGAGAAATGTTGAGTAAACAAATATCTCACATTACTAATAAAGTTGGGAACATCATGAGTTATAAGCACTAGACTGGACAATGTAGCAGGCAAGTGGCCGAATTAACAGGCTGATGATATGTTAGGCCCTGTTAAATATGCTCTTTATATCAATAAAATAGTTGTTGCATAAAAAATATTGGTCTTTCCGAAGTCAGATTATTTACCAAGTTATCACTGCATGTGCATGTTGCTCCCATAGAGTTGGGTAATAGTTCTAATTTCACTCAATCATAGGGGGAATATTTCAACTCAAAGCACAGTTAGTAATTTAGACATACCAATCTTTTACACAAATATTGAAAAGTTATACACATAATTGATTGGCATACTACGGTCCCGTGGTAAAGTGATTTTTATATCATTGACATACTACGAGCTTGACTAATTAATTGATTGACACAAAGTAATCGCATAGATTTGTATGGAAAATATTACATGCTACGGTCTCGTTATAAAGTGATTTTCTTTATGGTTTAAACGTACTAATGAACTTGCTTTATTTCAGATTAAATCACTTAGGCACGGGCCTCAACCCGCTCCATATAAAATGAGTTTGAGCAAATTAGAGTAAATATTTAGTTTAACTCAAATCCGTCCAAGAAGACAAATTTGTCATGCATGTTTACCAAAAGAATGAGTAAGTTCATTGAGAATCACACTAGGGATATTTTATGTTGGAGGGAGGATCCCTTTTACGGGCACTTTTTAAATCTGAATATGGCAAAATTAAAATTGTAGTTCTTTCAAAGAGTTGAGATGTGTATAGAATCAATATCGAACATAAATAAAATTAAATTGTTGCATATAAGCAACATGGGTTAAGTTTTAATAAAAGTCAGCTTATTTTATCTCAGATGAGTTCATCCTACTCGTGTGCTTAGTTATCAAATCTAAAAAAATTTCAAGACTCATGAATTCTTTACACAGTACTAGTGATAAAAAGAGTCGACAATCTTGAGTTTATATTAAAATCATGAGAAACTGAATTAGCATAGAATATTAGACATTAATAACCTTGGACCACCAAGAAATGAATAAAAGAAAACCAGCATACGGGTGTTTGGAAACAAATCCTTTAAAAAAATGAAAAAATTGAATTGAATTCACTTAAACAATTCAATTGAATTCACTTTAGAGAATTCAATTGAATTGATTACTAAAAAAAAATTAATTTGTTTGGAAACTTCATTTATGTTAAAAAATTCAATTGATTGTTAACTAATAAATTTAACATTTTTTCAAAATAATTTATACACGTATTTTGACTCATTTAGTTAAAGGCATATGAGAAGGTAAGACTATGAAAATAATATTCAAAAGTACAACTTACATGAATTTTTTTGAAATCTTACAATTTTTCGTAAGATTTTTATTCCTCGCATTCATAAAAATTCATTAATATTTATTTGATTCCAAATAAAAGAATTTGACAAAATGAATTTAATTTAATTAAATTCTTTCATCATAAACCTTTCCAAAATGTTTTACATATAAAAACCAGCATTCCATACTCGCAACTCTTTTTTTTTTTTTTTTTTTTAATTTGAGTGATAAAATCACAAGCACAACCAGATGAGCCAGATGAGATGATAATTATTACTCGAGTACCGTATGAACGGGAGAAAATGATGAATGCATATAAACATACGATGATGGACAGCATTCTGCAATATATTAAATTTTTTTTGATAAGTATGCAATATATTAATTAATGTAGTAATGGATAAAATTTCACACATAATTAAATGTAGTAATGAATAAAATATGTAATCTTACTTGTATAAAAATGTAATACGGACGGCTGGATTCAATATATAATGCTATATTTGATACTTTTAAAAAATTAATGTAGTAATGAACAAAATTATAGAAGTTGACTTGCTAAATGTGAGACGACTTCAATGCTGTTTAATAACGTTAATTCGATGCAATTTTTGTTTACAATATATTGCTAATTAGTACTTTTTGCCTATTGTTAACTATTTCTATCATAGTTCATCTATTCAATTTTAACTATTTGGCATGCGATATTATAAAATTTCAAAAACATAGTTTGGTGTCTGATTTTGGATAAGCCTTTATATTTTTTCACTAGTTAATGTTAAGAGTAATTATTTTTTTTTGAGAATGTGGATAGAGTAATTTTAGACTTCTATTCGAAATTAACATTAATTTCCCACAGCAAGTTGTAGATAACTTGCAATATAAAATAAGGCACGTATGATCATATCATATGATAACAATAACAATATGTAATATTAATAATAAAAAAAAGTCATGAATAATATATAACATGTTTACTTTTTAAATGTGCAACAGTAAGCAAGACGTCTTCGATTTTTCAATTCTCTTTTGATAACTAAATGCAAATTGTTTTTTAAAATATATATTGTACTTTTTATTTAATATTTTTTTTGTAAATTATACTTCCTCCGATCTTTTTATTTGATCATCATTCTTTCAAATATATCATTATTTACATATGTTAGTTTCAAAAGAAAAGTTAAAATTAAATAAATTAATTTGAATTAATTGTAAAGATAAATTAGTATTTACATACCTTTATTAATTGATTTTTTAATATGTGTGAAATGTGTAAGATGACAAGTATTAAAAATACTCAGAGAAAGGATTAAGAACCAAAACCACAAGAGAAGATAAACATCCTAACTAGATTGACACCCTTACTAAACTCCAAGACAACAAAACCTCAACTCAAATAAAAGGATCTCCAAGAAGAGGACAAAAAATTCACAAGAGAACCCGCAAAGGGTTTGTAAACTTTACAAAAGACAAAGTTAGGCTAATCCCATTTTATAGAATATCCTCGTGTAACACAATATCCTCAATTAAAGAGAGAAGACCATATGATTCTGCCACAACGGGCGATAATATGGTCTTGAGTCTCAATAGACTCACAGAGAAGGCAAGAGGCATACCCAGATGATAAAATTCCAAGATGAGCCAAAAAGAACTTAGTTGGCATTATTCACTATTTATCTTTTCAGTTTAGCTATTAGCGATGAATTCAATTTTAAATAGTTTATTTAGTTCTTTTGTATTCTTATTTGTTGATATATATCATAATGGCCGTAATTTTTTAATAGATAATTTATACTCGTAAAACACTATAATATAATTACTGCAATGCATTTGAGTTATAGAATTAAAAAAGGTTTTTAAGTGATGTTAGAAAACTTTTCAACATCAGCATTTTTACTTTTCGATATCAAAATGAATTACGTGTTTGGTTACTACTTTTTTTAAATATTTTGATGTTATATGTAAAATTATCAGCAACAACAAACAATTATTATTAACCGCATGATTAGACCGTAAGCTAAAGAGAACGTGCACATGGGAACATGGGATCATTGAGTATATACCTTAAAAAGTGATTAAATAAATATAACATACTTTTATCAACGGAAATGTTATATATAACCGCCCCTCCAAGAAAAGAAGTCATCAAATTATTACAAGAAAAAAAATGGAAGTAGAAATAATCTCCAAAGAACTTATAAAACCATCCTGTTTCACACCTGATCACCTTCGTTATCATCAACTCTCCTTTCTTGATCAATGGCTACCCCGAATGTTCATCCCTATAATTTTTTTCTATCCGAAAAGCTCCACTTTTACGAACACCAAGAGATGCGACATCTTAAAGAAGTCGTTATTGGAAGCTTTAACCCTATTCTACCCTCTCGCAGGACGTATTAAGCACAACTCTTATATAGATTGCAACGATGAAGGTCTCCTTTTCGTCACCGCCAAATCTAACACTCACCTCTCAACTGTTCTCAGTGACCGGAACGCTGATATCAACAACAATTTTGTACCCGCAAAAGCTAATGAAATCCACGATTTGGCAGGTTTTTGTCAAATCACGTTATTTGACTGTGGCGGATTAGCTGTTTCTTTCGCAATGTCGCATAAGCTTGGAGATGGCGTGTCAACATTTACGTTCATGAAGAGCTGGATTGCGATTTCCAACGGGGACACTAACATTAAAGCCCCTCGATTTGGCTTCTCTACACTCTTTCCGCCTGTTGTTAATCTCCCCGACTTTGAACCGACAATTTTGGACGAAAAGCTAGTGACCAAGTTCTTTGCATTTAGTGCTTCAGCCGTAGCAGCCCTAAAAGCTAAATATGCAGCAAATTACGGCGAAAAACTGTCGAGTGTTGAGGCATTATCCGTATTCATATGGAGTCGTTTCGTGGCGAGTACTCAGAGTAAAGACTGCAAGAAAAAACGGTATAAAGCGTATCAATGGGTGAACCTTCGGCCAAGAATGCAACTGCCTGAGACGAATATATCGATTGGAAATCTTGTCACAATAGCTGAAGTAGAGGCTAATATGGATGATGAAAATGACGAATGCTATGGAATGGTGAAGAGGATGAAAGATTCGGTGAGAAAGGTTAACTCAACCAGCATAAGGAAGCTTCAAAACAATGAACAACACTTGAAAGTCCTGAATGGGATGAGAGAAGATGTGGATTGTTTCAACTTTAGTAGTTTGTGCAATCTTTCAGCATATGAATCGGATTTTGGTTGGGGAAAGCCTTTGTTTTTAGGAATATGTCCTCATATTTTCAAGAATAGCGTTTTTTTCTGTGATACCAAAGAAGGAACAGGCCTCGACGCGTGGATCGCATTGAAGGAGGATGACATGGCTAAGTTTGAAACTGATGATCAGCTTCTTGCACATCTTTCTTCAACCCGATTCTCAAAAATGTAGTGTTGTTTTTCATGAAGTGTTTTCTTTCCTTTATGTTATCTTACTTGTAAGAAAATGTACTATGGACGTACAGTTGGATGTTTAAATAACTAAAATGCAATTTGTCTTTTTTTAATATATTGCAAATTGTTTTATCTTGTTTGCATATTCTACGGACCATCGTTCTGGAAATACTCGTAAATGAGCAAATTGGTAAGCTCACTTGTTATACTACAATAACATAACTCAGTGCAACTACTTCTGCATCACATTCTGCTGACCTAAAGTTCCTTTTTGTCAGTATTGCTGAGCTACTGCAACACGTATTCTTATCAGTAAGTTTCGATTTCCAAATATGTTTAACACTTAACAGAATGAAAAAAGTAAGAGAAGCGAACGAAAACATAAAATTATCAGAAATAAACAAACCAATATGCAAGAAAAGAGAATCGATATTATTTCCTTCATTTGAGTATGGCGATTTTGAAACCAGAATTTGACTTGCCTAGTCTCTAAGCAAAGCCTTCTGCTGAGCTCCAATCTTAGTTTTGAGGTGATGCACAAATGTCCCATTGCAAAGAACCTTTAATGGCTGCCTGATTCCAAAACATGTTGTGTAGAATATAACTGCCCTGTGACGTCATTCCTGCTTCTTCGATCAGTCTCATTCTTTAAATCTGAGAAAAGGAACTTCCCCATCAGCATATATACTGTATAAACGAAAAAAGCAACTCCTTTGCAAGCAAAACTAGACTTCTGTAGAACATAATCTCTGCTAACAGAGAAGAAGTTTGCAAACAAGAAGAAACGGAGAGGAAAAGAACCTCCTACTGGACTGACCAGTATAGGAGAAAGAGGTACTCATATCAAAGCATCGGTTCAACCTGGGCAATTTTCTCATTAAAAACCAGAAAACGAATTAGCAAGTCCTTTATTTACATCTCAAAAAACCTTAATGCCAATAGAATAGGATGTAAGAGAAAAAAAAGTAGCACAAGCCTACAATGATTTATATAAAATATGTTTGAACAGCCGAGTTAGCGTGATGTAAAAAAATTTAATGCAGCACAAGATCAAAAGATTATAGACCAGCTTGAATTAATATTTTATATTGTATATGATGTTACAAATGAATATAGTATAGAAACCCAGAAATAGTAGGAAACTCAAACTTAAAGCATGTAATTGTAAGAAACTATTAAAGAGATAAACATGATACATGCTCACATTTGCCCTGAGCATAACAGCAATGTCGAGGGGTTGGTCTTGAAATATTTAGAAACATAGATGTAACAACGATGCTTCTTAGAAACATAGATGATATATCATCGGTTTCCAAATCTGCATTAGACATATGATCGATCAGACCATGATTCTAAAAATGAAGATAGAAACACGGAGTAAAAGGAAACTAAAACATAAAGCATGTAATTAGTGAGTTTTATGATTATATATTAAATAATTAAACAGCATTGCCGAGGGGTTGGCCTTCCTTGATCTTTAAGTACTTAAAAACTTAGTTGTAACAACATTGCTTCTTAGTTAGTGAGTTTTATGATTATCCTATCAATCTTCTAGGAATTTTATTAGCACTAAATAAGTAGCTTATTAATGTTTAGGACTTTTGATTTCCAAGAGTTTTATTAGCATTAGAAATTTAACCTATGAAAAGATTCATTGTGATAAATAATGAAAGTTTTTGGTTATAGAATAAGAAAAATATTTCTTACGGTGTTGTTTAATTATCTTAGAAGTTGCAATTTCTAAGGTTCTTTGAAGAATTGTTTTCTATTGATGTTGCTATGTTAACTGATTTCGGCTACATCAAATTTACAATGAATTAGAATTGGTCTTCATAGATGTTAGAAGCAAACTATATGTACTCTTACCATACTGTTACAACATCTACTGCGATTTTTGGTTCCTTAAAAATTTCCCACCATAAGAATTACAATTGTACAGTACCACATCTTCAAGCTGGAACAATATCACCAAATTATCGTATAATTTTGGCTTAATGCATCCATTACCCTTGAAGTTGTCCAAATTGACACTTGTCACCTAGAACTTTCAAATATGTCATATGGTATTCTTCCTTTTCAATTTTTTGGCTTGATTTGCAATTTCTTGGATTTACAAGTCTTTAACAAATGATCGAATCTTTTTAACTTTCACTTACTCGGTATTTCTTTTTAATTAAAAATTACAGAATGGGAAATCCAATTTCTGATATAATTAAAAGAAAATAAAAAGAACAAAAAAATAAAATTAAAATAACTGAGCGAAACACCGAAACATTAAAAAGTAATAATCATATGAAGGAGAGTATTTGTCCGGTGGTTTGTGCGAATGTTGCGATTCCCTTCTTGCCACATATAGTTTTTTCTTCTTTCCAACCTTTACAAGTTGTTTAGGATAAATATCAACCTCTAATTGCATAATAATTACGATAATATAACGCATAGCTTGAATGAACATTCCGGAGAAATAATGTTTCTTGTATCAATATGGCCATCTTCGTCTTCACTTGTACCAAATATTTCAGCCCAAGATCTAGTATCACGTTCTGAGTCAACTCTATCACAATATATAATGAGATGAATCCACATTCAAAAGCGAAGTACTATCATGAAGCAACCATTTAAATCATGTTTAGGGCTAAAGAGAGAAAAACATTAAATATAAAAAATTTCTCAATTGCACTTACATTAATACAAACAAAAATCTCCATTCCACCTCATCTAATGTAGACTCGAATCTATGACATACAAGATAACAATAAAATAAATAGTTATACACAAAATACATTAGCAGAAAATTAGGAGTTAGCTCCCATATGTTGAATCAATCAGCCCAAGTTTTTATGCGCTCTTCAGCTTGTGCAACCTGTAGTTGAAGTGTTGTAACGTAAATCAGTACTTAACCTTATTCACATCATAAAAAAAAAAAAAAAAAAAAAAAAAATTCCGATTAACCAAAAACTCACTTCTACGTTCCAGTTGGTTCGTAGAAAGATTGAAATCAGAAAAAAAGTCTGAAGCACACAGCCAGTCAACATTCCAAACCATATGCCCTTAACACCGAGCTCAAACTTGAAACCTAGTACCGCACCAATTGGAAGTCCTATCATATAGAAACACCCTACATTTATATATGCCACAGCTGTCTGCCACCCAGCACCCACTGCCACCCCTGCACGTGTTATTCTTCGGTTAAGTTCAACTTTACCGAAACACAAATATTCGATATGCAAAAACTTACCAGTGAGCACTAGCTGGGTGCTGTTGAGAAAAATTGATGCGGCCAATAGATAAGTGAGGCCAGAAGCCACTTTCTTGACTTCTGGTTTATCGGTGAATAGTTTTGGGAAGTCGTTTGTTGTTGCTATAATTAGTGATGTGAATACAAGTCCAAGTATTGTGCAGATTACAAGTGTCACCATTATTGAGAATTTCGTTGCTTTTGGATTGCCTGCTCCCAGCTCATTTGATACTCTCACACTGCATCCAGTTCAAAAAATTAGATAATGTTCAAAATTATTGTTAAAATTCACAGCCACAACTTTATAAAAGCAACATGCTCGATCGCACATTTACTTATTTGTTTTTTTATTTAAAATTGGAGACCCGAAAACTGGACAAAAATAAAATTGGTGTAGTTGCTTGAAAGAGTGGTCTTTGGAAGTCAGATTATAATTATATACGGAGTTTTAATTGCATGTTGCTTCCATAAAGTTGTGAGCATAGTAATTGCCGCTTTTTCATATCATTGTCATAAAATATGTTTTTTTTGGGGTAAAATTTTTGGATTTCGTTTCTATATAAGCTTTTGGGGATTTTGTTGCAAAATAAGATTTTTGGCACAAAATTTTGTTTCGTTGCATATACTTTTATCCCTAAATCTAATATTTCTTGAAGTGATCGAACTGACCTTATTGCTACACTGAATCCGAAGATGATCATCCAAACCCATATTTGAAAATCAGCACTACAGTTAACGAAATTATGAGGCTAATTAGTTAGTACTAATTAACAATAATTAGAATCATAAAAACTAAAAGCCGAATTATATATGTACTCTTACCATACTGTTACAGCATCTACCGCAATTTCTGGATTCCTTAATAGTCCCACCATAAGAATTATAGCCGTATAGTACCACATCTCCAAGCTGTAACAATATAACAAAATAAATTTTTACAATAAAATCCCCATTGGAATTTTTTTTAATTAATCATTTTCCTGACCCCACCTAGTGCAGGATTAAGGCTATCTGGCTATGTTATTGTTGTTGTACTTCTGAAATACGATCTTCTATATTTAATAACAAGTTTTAGAAGCTACTGAAGCGAGAACTAACCATAACATTACAGCTGATGCAAGTGAAAGCTTAAGAAAAGCTGCTAAAGACTTGAAAGCTGAAAACGAAAACCCAGTCCAAGCCTCAGGAAAGTAACCCGAGACTATATAAACTAGTTGACTCGTAACAAGAAGCCACCAAGAAACATTGCCTGCAATGGCTATACCAAATAGGCCATATTCTAGCTTTGCCACAAGAATCCAGTTCAATAATATATGAACTGCAAGTAGTACCATAGATATGATTGTCATAACCCAAACTCTACTTTGTGCTTGAAAAAACTTCTGAATCGGGAAATTCGCAGCATATGCAAACAATTGGGGAACTACCCATTTCGCGTATTTCCCTGCAATCTCTGAAATGTGTTTATCTTGGTGAACGAGTTGTAATATCGGCGAAGCAAAGACATAAAAGGGCAATACGAAGAGTGCTGTAATTCCTGTAATAATCCAAGATCTTTGCATATAGAGTCCAAGCATGTTCAACTGATTAGCACCAACTGCTTGGCCGCATAGCGTCTCCAGGGCACTCGCCATCCCCAGCTAGTAAACACAATACATGCAAATGCAAGCGAATTGGATAGCAGTTGATAAGTAGTAGCTAAGTAGACTTCTAACGTGTTCACTTATAAAGAAAAAAAAAGTAGCAGTTACGTAGATTTACCATGACACCGTACACAAATCCTTCAATGACATTCTGAACTATCGAAACGGAAGCAAGCTCAACTTCTCCGATGTGGCCAGCAAACACACAGCTAACGAACCAAAGCGAGAATTGAGCCACTGCCGTCACCATTGCTGGGGCTGCTATGTCCCATATCATCTTTGATTCCTCATAGATGCTTTCCAACAATGTTATCTTTTTTCTGTCCTGGTTAGTTTCCTGCACTATTTCTTTGATTAAAGGAAATCCTTCCTCCATGATCATTCGCAAACTTGTGTGTAAGTTTGTTGTAATGAGAATCACGAATTTCTATGATGAAATCAAAATTCGGAATGGAATAAAGTATTCCACATCACAGATATGACCAGCTGGATGCAAGATATCTACAGATATACCACGCATTTACCGAATACCATTAATTGGTATCAATAAAAAAAAATTAATGAATAAAATATCTGGATTGTTGAATGCATGGCCATTAATTAACTATTAAAACGCTAAATGTAAGGGGTGCCCTTTCAGGTTTAATTAAATGAAAAACTTAAAAACATTATTTAAATGTGTCGTGGCTTATCATAATGAAAAAACATAATGTAAATGCGTGACAATATTTTTTTGATAATGAAAATTTTGTTTGCTAACTTCTTAAAATTTGGAAAAATAAAGATTGTGCAATTCTGGAAAACAAGTAAAACATGTTTTTGAATTTTACATTTTTTGGTGCATGACTTTCTAATTTTCGATCTCAATATTTATCTTTCAATTTCAGGGATGATAACCCGTAATAGGATCTCCTCCTTTAGGGTATTTCGTCCTATAGTGTAGTAATGCACCGGTACATATTGTAAGTTCCATATTGTAATGTGGAACTTATATCATAGTGGTATTTAGGGATGGAAACGAACTCTGAACTTGATGTGGATTTGTAGATTACAATCCGTTATCGAGGATATAAATCTTATTTTATAGATCCGTCGGCCGGATCTAGGTTCAAATAAATAGATACAAATTTGGTACTATTTTACAATGAAACCCGGATCTGTAATTGAAAACTAATTGCATATTTTTATTTATTATTTCTCTCGAGCTTATATATAGGTTGAACTTATTGAATAATTAATATTATTTGAGATTCATGTAAATTCAATTACATGAATATAAGTAAATGTACATGTAAATTATTTGAAACATGGTGAAGGTATAAGAGTATAGAAGCAGTTACTAAAAATTAGATATTAATTACACAAGTCCATTTTGGATCCGGATCCGTGGGATCTAGATCTGGATTCTAAAATTATAGATCTATGATTCCGGGACGGATCCAGATCTAGTACAATCAAACGGATCTGGACCGGGTCCAAGCTGGTTCCGGTCCGGATCCTGCCCGTTGCCATTCTTTTGGGGATGCATGCTATCTATGTTAGTGTTGGAAATTTACAAGTATTGGATCATAATAGTGACTATTATTTACTTTGTGCCAATTATTTCATGAAAAAAGAGCGTATTGGTTCAAATGAATTGTAGCATTGTATTGTAAATATATGTTGGAAATGCCGGTGATTCCACAAGAATGGTGACAGCGGAAGGAAACACGAATTAAATCAATTAATAACAGAAATCTGTTGAAATTGCAAGATATCAGAAGTCGATCTTACTTCATTAAATGTTACAATTTGTAAAATAAATAGGCTTAAAAAACTATAGAATTCACGAGAATTTAGATACATAAGAACACATCAAACTGTAATATTCATTGAACATCAACGGATAAACTCATTACAAAATAGCCTATCAAAGGACAAATATTATAATAAAATTAAAATTCATAAAAAATTAAACACAAAATCCTAATAAAAATAAACTACCTAAATAAAACAATTATACGGAATATAATGTTAATTTTTGAAATTTAAAATAAATATCAATCTTCATGTTAATGTTCGATTTTGACCAAGTTAAGGTGAAGCTCATTCTGCACACATTAATTATGTTTAGCATCCAGTTTCTACCAAAAAAGACACGGAACAGTACAAATTGGAGCTTTTTGACTGAACAAAAAATACGAACTTGGCTAGTATTATCCAATTCCGTATTATGATCTCATTCTGCATAAATTGGAGTGGTATGCAAGTGAATTTCCTCCATGGTCGACCGTATCAAGTACTTGTCTTCTTTCAGCATCAAAATAATCTATATGTCTGATTTAAAGAAAATTATGAATCTCTAACCAACCCACCAAATTCATTTTTTTAAAAAAAGTCAGAATGAAATTGAGTATTCCACGTCTGCAGATATGAACAGATGGATGCAAGATATGTACTGGTCCACAACCCATTGACCAACTACTATTAATTGGGCTTTGCTGTATATCAATTAATGCAGTAATGAATATGATTAAAAGGTGTCACATGTTGACAAGCTAGCTAAATGCATATTAAAATGCTAAATCGCAATGTAATGGGTGGCCTTTCGGGATTAAAAAAATGCGTGGTGATTGAGCATACATAACTTTGTCTACGTATAAGTCTACTCAAGAAAGCATCAAATGCTAAGTGGTTTCATATTTGAAAACAGGCAAGAAGAATATGGAAGTAGAAATAATCTCGAAACAACTAATCAAACCATCCTCTCCCACACCGGATCGCCTTCGCTATCTTCAACTCTCCTTTCTTGACCAATGGCAAGCCCAGTTTGCACTGTCTTTAGTCTTTTTCTATCCTAAAAGCTCCAGGTTTTCAAACACTGAAAGATGCAGCATTTTGAAAAGCTCATTATCGGAGACCCTGACCTTATTCTACCCTCTTGCTGGACGTGTCAGGCACAACTCGTATGTTGACTGCAACGATGAAGGTGTCCTGTTCTTCAAGGCCAAAGCTAAATGTCAGCTCTCAACTATTCTAAGCGACTCAAACGCTTACATCAACAAGAATCTCATCCCTCGAGGACCTGGTGAAGTCGGCGATTTAGCAGCATTGTTTCAATTCACGTTATTCGATTGTGGCGGAATAGCGATTTCCATGTCCATGTCACATAAGCTTGGTGATGCAGTGTCCCACTTTTTGTTTATTAAGAGCTGGGTTGCAATTGCCAATGGGAACACTGACATTAAACCCCCTCGATTTGGCTTCTCTACACTCTTTCCGCCTCTTCATGTGCCCTACTTTGAACAAACCATTTCGGAAGAAAAGCTAGTGACCAAGTTCTTTGCATTTAGTGCTTCAGCCATAGCAGCCCTAAAGGCTAAATATGCTGCCAATTACGGCAAGAAGCTGTCGAGAGTGGAGGCTTTGTCTGTATTTATATGGAGTCGATTCATGGCCAGCACTCAGACCAAAGACTGTGATAAAAAACGATACAAGGTGTTTCAGTGGGTGAACCTTCGGCCAAGAATGCAACTCCCCGACTCAAATATACATATCGGCAATCTTGTCACTGTGGTAGAAGCAGAAGCTAATATGAATGATACAAGTGATGAATGCTATGGAATTGTGAAGAGGATGAAAGATTCGCTGCGAAACATTGACTCAACCTACGTAAGTAAGCTGCGAAACAGCGAACAACACTTGAAACTTCTCAACAGTATGGTGAGAGAAGACGTGGTTTGTTTCGACTTTAGTAGTGTGTGCAATCTTTCGATATATGAATCAGATTTTGGCTGGGGAAAAACTGTATTTTTAGGAACATGTCCTCATCTCTTTAAGAATCTAGTTTACTTCTGTGATCCTAAAGAAGGAAACGGCATTGACGCATGGATCGGATTGCAAGAGGATGACATGGCTAAGTTTGAAGCTGATAATCAGCTTCATGCCCATCTTTCTTCAACCCGATTTTCAAGAATGTAGTTTTCTGTTTTTTTTTTATTATTATTTCAAAGAGTTTGGAATTCATTGCGCACGTTTCTTCAAGTGGTGTACGTCTCAAACAATGCACCAATATATGTATTTTCTTTCTAAAAAATTCTCTGAATAATTTAAAAAAGTTTTAATTTGGAATTCATTGTGTTTCTTCTAGTTTGCATGGGTTGTTTGCCTTGGGACTGTTGAAAGAAATCAGTGACGGTGTCAGGAGTCTGAGTTTGGGAGGGCGAAATTGTTTGAAACAATTTTCTAACGAACGTAAACTAAATGTATTGATAGATAAGCATGAGAGTTCATTAATTATCTCTAAGAACTATTAACTCAAACCATAAGAGTTCAACATTTTTTCATATGAATTAAATAGTTAAAAACTTCTTTAAACTGTAATGACAAATATTAAACTAACCAATAAAAATACATAAAGAAAATACAATACTTACAAAAACTTGGTCATAAAAGAGATCATGAAATTAACAGAGTACCTATAAAATTTTCATTTTGAACCACGACGAACGTAAATATAAAGGATGTATAAATTTACTAGATGTGTTTTTACTCTTTAATTGTTATTGTGTTGAACTCATAATACAGTTAGACAATCAAATGAATTAACCCTAATTTATCAACTTATGAAATAATTAATTAATAAAGATTTAACAAGTAAATAATATATACTTATCATTTTATACTCGTAACTTTGTTCAAATTACTCATGTAAATTACAATAAGTAAGAAATGGTAAAAAGAATTGAATTACATAATAGATATAATTTTTTGACTATTATACGAATAAAAGTTGGGTAATTGTGAGGACACGTGACACTCAATTTTGGACCATTTTTTTCTCGGAACTGAACTAAAAGCTTTTCTCAAACAAAATGTATTTGAATTTCACGACTAATTAACCTCTCTCTCTCCTCTAAGATGACAACAGCTTGTTCATTCTTTCTTTGTCCTTTCTCTCTTGCATCTTCATCTCGGGAATCTTTTCGAAATTCAAAGCTAGCATCTCTTCCATCTCTTGTTAATATGAACTTACCTATGTAGAGAATTCACGGACCAGGAAAGTGTTGGGCTCGTAAGCTTGAATGAGCATACAAGTGAGATTTAACATATCTAACACAAAACCAATTGGTTTATATTAAGCTTCAATCTTCTCCACTTATATATCACTCAATATTCTTGTTTATTTATAATGTGAGATAAATCACATATCCAACACTCCCCCTCAAATGCAACTAGAGCTGGATTAGTTGTCACTTGCCAAACATTTCTTAACTTATTTCCTTGGAGGCTCAAAGGCATTAACAGGTCTAGTCTTTCTCTATCTGCCCAAACTTCTCTAGGATTTTAAACACGAACCCAGAATCTCGGCTGTCAGGCCTTCTTTTCGCTCTGATACCATGTAAAGAATCTATGGGTCGAGAGAGTGTTGAGCTAGTTAGCTTGAGTGAGCATACAAATAGGGTTGAGCTCATCTAACACAAAACCAATTGGTTTGTGTTAAGGCTCAATCTACTCCACTTATATATCACTCAATATTCTTGTTTATTTCTAATGTGGGATAAACCACATCTCCAACAACCTATTCCCTATGTCTATTTTTGGCTTATCATATAAAAGCTTTGCAGGGGCAAAGCTTGCTATTTTGGGGAGGCAATAAGTCGTCGGAAAACCCATATTTATAGGATTTTTCCGTGATTGGGTGGGTAGTTGCCTCTGCATGCCCACCCTTAGCTCCACCCCTGGAGGAAACTAAAGGAAATACTAAAAAATAATTTAACAAACAAATGCTCTAAGTAAAAACTCTTTCTTCTTTATTCCATTTCTTTTTGTTTTTTATTTGAATATTACGAATTAACAAATTTTACTTCTTATATAGAGTTGGAAACTTTGCACGTTAACAAACATATAATTAAATTGTTTACAAATTGAAAATTCTTAAAGCCATCAACTTCTAACTCTTAAAAGGAACTTTCACATTCATTAATGTGAATTTGATTTACTCTTCTTCACTATTCCTTCTAAATTTCTTTAATTAAAAATTAGTTTAATATCTTAACATTCCCCCTTAAACTTAAATTTCGGTAACACCCAACAATGTTTGCGGCTAGTTAAACACGTCACATTTGAATGGTTTCGTAAAGATGTCCACAATTTAATCTTGCATCTTCACATACTTCAATGTCACTTCTTTTTGTTCGATGCATTCTCTTATGAAATGATATCTCATATCAATGTGTTTACTTCGACCATGGAAGACTAGATTCTTTTTAACACCAATGCTGATTTGTTATCAACTAGAATATTTGTTGGATCATATTGTGTCATTTGAAACTCCTTCAATAATCTATGTAACAATATAGCATGACACACACATGATTTTACAACAACATATTCAGCTTTGCAAGTTGACAACGCCACGATTAGTTGCTTCTTCGAACTCCATGTAAATGCTGTATCACCAAGAAAAAATACAAATTGTCTAGTGCTCTATCGATCATTCTTATCACTAGCCCAATTACTATTATTGTATTTAACTAACTTGAACATGTCAGATTTCGAGAAGCGCATTCCAAAATTAGTTGTACCTTTCACGTAACGGAGTATTCTTTTTACTTCATTCCAATGAGACTCTCTTGCTGCTTCCATGTACTTGCTCATTAGCCCAACTGCATACAATAAATCGGGCCTATTGCATGTCAAGTATCTTAAATTTCTTATAAGGCTTTAGAATACATTTGGGTCACTCTTTCTCCTTCTTCATCTTTGGTTAACTTCAAACTACAATATCCGGATTGTTAAAGGGGTTACAATTCTCCATCTTGTACTTCTTCAAGATCTCTTCGGTAAAACCATTTTGAGAAATAAAGATGCCATCACCACTCTACTTCACTTCAATGCCCAAGTAATATGACATTAACCCAATATCAATAATCTCAAATTCACTAGTCATTGTCCTCTTAAATTCGTCAAACATATTAGGATTGTTCTCAGTGAAAATAAGATCATCCACATATAAGCATACAAGAAACATGTCTCCATTATTCACTTTCACATATACTGCATATTCATGTGGGCATTTGAAAAATCCATTATCTTGAAAGTATTTATCAATGCGGTTATTTTAAGCTCGCGATGCTTGCTTGAGTCTGTACAGTGCCTTCTTCATCTTCAACGCTTTTTCTTCATACCCTTTGACAATGTAACTAAGCGTTTGTTAGACATAAATTTCCTCTTTCAATTATCCATTTAGAAATGCCGACTGGATATCCATTTGATGGATCTTCTATCCATTTTGAGTAGAAACTGAGATCACTAACCTGATAGTCTCCATCCTTGCAATAGGTGCAAAAACTTTATCACAGTTAATATTGGGTTTTTAACTATATCCCTTCGTAACTAATCTTACCTTATGCCATACAATTTCTCCATTAGCATCTTGTTTGCCTTGAAAAACCATTTTGAGGTATATCCCTAGAAACTTGATGTATATCACACACTTGTTTTTAGGTAGTTTCTTTCACTACCTTCTCAAAACATCACAACATCCAATCCTTGATGGATTAAACTAAGCACCTTTTAGTTACTCATACGATTCTTATGCAAACCATCTCTTTCCGTCTGAAATAATTGTGCATTTTCAGTTGGGATTGGGATTACATAACCATTTTCGACAATGTCTCAAAACGTCTTGGGCTCCTAGAATGACTTTCATTTTAATGCAATGATTTTTGTAATCGGTTTTAGTTGAGTGAGGAAAACAGAAATAAACATTTTTGTTCTTATTTTCGGAAGGAACTCTTAAACACTCAAAAAACTAGATTTTCAACTTGGCTCAGATACCAATTTGATGGAAGAAACTAGAGGAAATGCTAAAAAAATAGTTTAACAAAGAAACAAATGCTCTAAGTAAAAATCTTTCTTCTTTATTCTACTTCCTTTTGTTTTTTTTTTGTTTGAATATCATATTGTAACAAATTTTACTAGAGTAAGAAACTTTATAATAAACATTAAAACAAAATTAAAAGTTTTACAAACTGAAATTTTTAAAGTCATCAGCTTCTTGCTCTTAAATGGAACTTACATATTCATTAATGTGACTTTAATTCACAGTTCTTCGCTATTCCTTGTTAATTTCTTTAGTTGAAAATCAGTTTAATATTTTAATGGGGACAACCAGATGGTCTCTTATTCGTTTCATAGGTCTTGAGGTTGAGGTTCATTTTCTTTTTGTGTATGCACCAAAAAATTGGGCAGATAGAGCAGTCTTATGGCATGAGCCAGTTATCTCAAGTGTGAAAATTTTGATTATATGCGGAGATTTCAGTGAAGTTTTGAATGCAAGTGAAAGGTCTAATGACTCGTTTTCAAATTTTGTTAGGAATTTCCAAAATTTTGTTGACAGTGCTGAAATTGTGGACTTGCATATTCACGGCCGGAATAATACTTGGTCAAATTCAATAGTGTTCTCTCAACTAAAAAGGGTGTTCCTCTCGGCTAATATTTCTAGCATTTAGCCATACTCTTCTGTTTGCATGGTTGATATGACTCTAGACCATTTTCCTTTGGTTTCTACCTCCAACAACATAAGAGCGGGATCAAAACAGTTTCGCTCTATTAGCTGTTGGTGGGATGACCTAGATTTGAGCCATTTGTCAAAGATTCTTTGGAACAAATTGGCTACCCTTCGAGCAAGGCTAACTGAAAAGAGGAAGCACCTCAAGTCTATAAACGCACCAACAATTTTGAGTCAAGTGGACTTCATTGGGCCATAACAACACTACCTTTTTCGAGGATAAACTAGCTTTATCAACGCTTTTTATGGACATCTAATAAATATATAACTCTTAAAGCTTCATATAACATCATGTTATAGACATTTTAATATACACATTCGACATATAACAAATATATAGAAATACAAAAGTAAAATTGTCGATGCGAAGATATAAATGAGATGAACAAAAAACTCCAAAATGACATGCTGAAAAAATGAGTGGTTTAAGAGATAAATGAAAAACAAGACAATAAAAATAAAAAATGATGTCATGCGCAAGGTGGAATGTGAGTTGGTAATTTGAATTTCTGTTGGAACGTATTGGAAAAAATCTGAAATCCAAGGTGACTTTTTCGTAATTCATTAAAAGTTTGAATTGTAAATACCCAACAACATAACATCAACTAGTTCATTAATGTAAAAAGTCATTTTTCAGGAATAAAAAGTGCACTTAGCATGACACCATATATACACAAATCCTTCAATGACAATTTGAACAATCGAAACCATAGCAAGCTCAGTTTCTCCAACGTGTTCAGCAAATACACATGTAACGAAAAAAACAAGTTTTGAGCAAGCGCTCAAAGCATTGCAGGTGCTGCCATGTCCCATATCATCTTCGATTCATAATAGCCAAGTTGAGGGGTGACTTTTCAAAGTTCGCGGTAGATGAAATGGGTCAAGTTCAAGGGGCTGGTGATAGATTAGGCTTAAAATAAAATATTCCACATCTATAGATATGAACCGCTGGATGCAAGATCTCATACACTTGACCAGCTACAATTTTTTTTTTTTTTTGTTTTACAGCAATAAATGCATTGTAATGAACTAAATTACAAGACATCATGTGGATTGCTATATTCATGGCGATTAATGAACTATTATATTGCTATATCGTAATGTAAATGCGTGCTGGCTTAGTGTATTTAAAATTGGATCATTAACTGACTCTACATGTTCTCATAAAAAACCGACTCTACCTCTTTAACAATAAATTTAATCCCTCGCGAAGATCTAATAAAATAAATATAGCTTAATTTATTAACATTAATAACGTGTATTCTTAATTTTTTCAGCCAAGAAGACAACAAATGCTTGCTGTTTCATAATTGAAATCAGGCAAAAAAAAATGAAAAGATTCAACGTGCGTCGACAATAGTTGATTTATTTAATCGAAGTGTGTTTGCCGTTGCTTTTCTTTATTATTTCAGAAGTTCCTACAGATTTGGTACGATAGAAAATCTTAAAAACATAAAGAATCTACGCGTTTTTTGTTTCTTTAGTATATGTAAACCATTACATTAAATTCTTACCAACGTGTTTGTAACTCTGCGCCTTGACATCAACCTTAAATTATTTTTATCAACTGCTTCTTTTTATTTTTGAAAGGGGTCATCACATTTTAAACCTCATATTTTTTGTAAGATCGACTGTATTCCCCCTCTATCTAAGGTTCAAGTAAAGGAGTTTGTTTAGTTGAATAAAGACGAAGTCCAAAATGTGGTAGGCTTTTCACTTCAAACAATGCATAGGTTTTACCCGGGATCTGGCTGAATGCCTGATTAAGGGACCAACTACCATACTCATTTACATCATTTCATAGCTAAAGGGTGAAAATAAAGGCCTTATAGAGGAGTGCTTGTCCGCTGCTACATTCGAAAAAGAATAGCCGGAGAGAGATGTTACCATTAGGGGTTTCGCAGATTAAGTGACTAATTCCCTCGTAGATTTACAAGCATCTCAAAGGGTGGGAGGTAGGAATGGCAACGGGTCGGATTCGGAGCGGGTCCAGCTTGGACCCGGTCCGGATCCGTTTGAATTAATGTATTGGACCCGGATCCGACCCGGATCTGTTGGATCCATAATTTTAGGATCCAGATCCAGATCCCATGGATTAAGAATAAGAAAAAAATAGAAAAGAAACAAAAAGAAAACAAATATTAAAATCAGTCGAATGAGTAACAATAGAAAAAGAAAGAAATAAAAAGTAAAAATAAATTACTTGAGATATGGGGCAAGGGAAATCGAAAATAGGAGTTATCAACTTCTACTAATGTACCCAACCAATTGAACTATTGATTTAATTTCTTTTACAATACCAAATTTATTATAAGTTGGAAATTTAGGAGGGGCTGAGACCCCTGCAGGGATGAGTGTAAGTCCGCCCCTTATTTCCACAAGAAGTTGAAGATCACAC
>CATIWQ010484120.1:0-18087 GCA_949673415.1 Euphorbia schlechtendalii | reverse complement strand
AGAGTTTGAAGGGTTGCGTCTATCCAAACGAAGAGTCACATCCATTGGTGAAAGATTGCATCTCTTCAATGTGATTGGTTGAGAGGCTTTGATTCAATCCACAATGGATAGGCACCTTTTCATGATTGGTTTACTCCTGATAAGTGTCTTTTCGTTGGTAGTTGATGGTGGCTGATGGCGGTTGATCATGCTTATCTGGCGGTTGGTAGTTAAGAAGATAATACTAGAAAACCATCCATGTCGCGACCGCAATATGTGATTCGCGATCGTGAATCTTTTGTTGGAAGATTTCTATTCTGAAGTGACTAGGTCGCGACCATGAATGATTGTCGCGACCGTGAATTGAATTTTCTTCATAAATCTCCTTGTAACTTCACCGATCTTTGACAGCTTCGATCCTAAGCCAAATCTTTAAGTTCCACGATTCTTTTTGCACCTTTTTCACTCTATTTTCATAGAATTCCACTTTTGATCATTTTACTTCTAAGATTTACCTATTATCTGCATTTGCATAAAAAACAACTACATACCACGTGAAATCTTTTTATATGAAGTATAAAAATGATTCAAACTATAGTGCTTATTGTGTAAAACTATTATGATAATAAGTGTAATTATACACTTATCAGCGACCATATTCAGAAAAGAAATCGCATGTATGCAAAATAAGCCAGTAAGGGCTATAAGAATATCATATTTGAACCAGGTGATTGGGTTTGGATCTATATGGGCAAAGAGAGGTTTCCTAATCAATGAAAATCAAAGCTTTATACACGAGGAGATGGACCTTTCCATGTTCTAGAACGGATCAATGACAATGCATATAAAATTGATCTACCAGGTGAGTATGGTGTTAGTGCTACTTTCCATGTTTCTGATTTATCTCCATATTATTGTGATTCAGATTTGAGGACGAATCATTTTCAAGAGAGAGGGGATGATATGAGCACCACTAAGAGCACCAATGAGGATGAGCTAACTTTGTCACAAGGTCCAATTACAAGAAAGAAGGCCAAGGAGCTGAAACAACCACTTCAAATATTCTTCATGAGAATGTTGAAGTTATGCAAGTTCATATTAAAAATGAAGAATGAGGAAATGATATCAATAATCTGTGGATAAATTGTCATATTGAGCAAGACATTATATTTTCTTGTTTTTCATTAGAAATTTGATTATGGTTACAAAATTTAGTTAGAACAAAATAAGGTTTTATGCCAGAATAACATGGAAACAAAATAAGCTTAAATATGATAATTAAGGTACCATAAAATCAGCCTAATTCATTTGAACGAATTTTACTTGTTTTTAGCCTTGATTATATTTTATTTAAATCAGCCTATTATTATTCATTTGTTTCCATAGGTTGGATATTTCTCTTTTAATTTGATAGGTTTATTTCCTTTTCTCTAAGGCTGTTGAGAAAGCCTATAAATAAACTTGTAATTTCATATTCAAAGCATCATCTGAATAATATTATCATTGTTTTATGCAATTTGTTTCTTCTTTGAGAGCTTGAAAGGTTATCTTGGTTCTTATTTTTGCGTTAAGAATAGTGCTCAAAACAAGTTATTTTTATTCTTATTCTTGTTGCTTATTCGATCAATCCATCATAAACATTCTAATTCACCCATTGAATTAGGATTCTTTAGATTGAGAATTTGAAGTCCTTTCTTAAAGGTCAGATATCCAAAGTAAAGCGTTTTAGTCTAAACTGGGCTGGGGTTCCGCGTTAAAGTTCTCTATAGTCAATTACCATCCTAGATTTTCCTCATTTTTGTTCATTATGTTTTCTTACTAGAAAAGTTGGGCTACTATGAGGGCTCTTACTTTTTTGGATCAAATTTAGTTATAACAATATTTTATATGTATTTCAAATTCTTTCAGATTTTTTGGACTCTATCGTATTGGTCTACTTCTTATAATATCGTTAGGATTTATATATAAGTTATATTTTTGCATATACTTTTTGTTTTTCCATAAGGTTATTGAGTTTTCTCTAAAAATAATTTTAAAATTTCTTAATATTTGTGCTTTCAAATTTCTAAATTATTATCTCTTTTTGTTTTTATATTATTAATTGTTATGGATATAAATGTATATAGAATTTTCTCAAGTACAATTCATTTATTGCAAGATGTTAAAAGATTCATTGTTTCAGGCTTCATAATTTGAATTTTAAAGAAATGTGAAAAATTATGTCTTAAGAATATATCTTGTCCCGTTTTGATTTTGTTGATATATAATACCATTTCGTTATTTGAAGTTAAATTTTTGTTCACACATATTCAAATAAAATCTGTTAATTAAATCAAATTTCAAATTAAACCCTGAAAAGGGTTGGAATGTGAGCTGGTTGTAAACATGTTGAAACACCACATATGTTATACCACAAGAGCTTTATAATAATACGAGTAAATATAATTGTTTAAAACATATACTTTTCTTATTTATATTAACTAAAAGATAACAATATACTATACATTCATGTCATTATATCAGGATACATAACATATATATTTACATTCAAAACTATAATCCAACCATCATTTATTCTATATGCATGTCATGCGAGGACAAAGAGTGATGGAACACATCCGACCAACCTTTCTTCCATGGTAGCTACAAGTAAGGATCTTTTGGTATAAAAAAATTATCAACTTCGATATATTGTAAAATATAGCACTTTATACGAGGCACAACTCAGTGAATATAGACCATCAATGAATTTAGCAAATTACACATAATCACATTGTGAAAGTTTACATACAATCATTCGTGTATGATTATGAATGATCCATTTAATTAACTGTTGTTACATTATCAGCCAAGCCATTGCCCCAGAAACATGTACCATGTAACATTTAATTTTACCAGCCAACCTGTAAACATGTGGTTAACCTTTCAGTCCATATAATCATATAATCCATGTGGTTGACCATTAAATCCATAAATCATGTAATCTATGTGATTGACCTTTTCGATCCATATAAAAAGAATATGTATTTCAACGTTTCGACATGTATGTTACAACAACTCTGTTATATTTTATTTGATATTGTACATATGTACCAATTAGATATAGTCTGAGTAGTACATCCACAAAGTGGATGAGGTAACCAGGGTTCGAATCCTGACACCTACAAATTCTTCAAAAAAAAATCTTGTGCATATGCACGTGCCATAAAACATATTAGTTACAAAGGACATATAACATATATTCATATGTAGTATATCACAATTCGTATTCCATGCAATAATAGTCCATCTTGAACATATATCAATAATTTTCACATAACAAGATAACACACAATTCATCAAATAATCATAATAACACAAAGCACCGATTATCCACAAATCACATATTAATACAACCACATATTAACATTTTCACTCATAATTCATATCATGTTTATATACTCACAAATTATCACAAATTATCCAAGGTAAACTCACTTGGAAGTGACTCAGATCTTCCTCTGGAATACCTTCATGATTTAGGACTCATAAAAAACATAGATTCATATCACACAATCACTCACACACGCACACCCAAGCACACACGCGTGCGCGCACACACATCACATATTAATATAACCACATATCGTCATATTTCACCCATAATTCATATCATGTTTATACTCACAAATTATCCAAGGTAACTCACTCGAAAGTGACTCGGATCTTCCTCCAGAATACCTTCACGATTTGGTGCTCATAGAAACATAGATTCATATCAATCAATCAATCACACACACACACACACACACACACACACACAATATTCAACTAATCTAGGCTGAAGCAGTAGTAAAAAAGATGGCTTTTGAGTTAAGAAGAAGGTTTAGCTATCAAGAAGTAGCCTTGAATTTTCTTTAATAGTGAAGAAGTTAGCTTTAGTGTAAAGAATCTTACTTTGATTGTCAAGAAGTAGGCTGTCCAGTGCAGATTGATAAATGTAGCGAAGTTAGAGAGAATGCCTTCAAAGAGAGTTATCCTTGCCTATGTATTAGACGTTAGACATAATTTATACCCTAAAGGCAATTAGGACGATATGTTTTTATTAGTCATTAATGTACAAATAGTTTTGGATAATTGTTTATCAATAATAAGACACCTTAATTTAAACATGTGCAATTATGAAAATTCTAAATATCCCTAGTCATAGTTTCATTGAGACTGGACATTAATGAGGCGGACAGACTAGCATGTGTAGGCTTACTCCTTGTATTAAATCCAAGTAGCAGATCTTAGGAGCTGAAGGTGGTACCTTGAGTTAACACATTAATGTATTCTGGTAATACATTGAGACCGTTATAAGACTTACACTCGAAAATAACTATATCCGTATGTTGGTGTTATGTCTTATTACAATAGCAGTATGAGTATCCTCAAACCTGAGATACTGGTTGCCTTGTGCGAAAGTTGATATACTTTGGGTCATACTTAACATACCCTAGTGATTAGGATGATACAGGTGATTACATGTATAGAGTTGACCGTTCGTTGGTAAGCCGAGTAGTCAAGATGGGATCCATCACTCTTGATATAGTAATATAATAGGAGTTGTACCTTAAGGCCTCTTGTTGAAGTGACACACTCATAAACCTCTAATCAAAGTATGAGACTGATAGAACGAGTTTCTAGTCAATCTCAATACATAATGGCGAGTGGTGTTCTTCGTGAACAGTCTAATTTCAGGATAGCTATGACTATTACATGAGCTAACACTTTATTCAAGCTCAATAAACTAGATGATACTTAAAATGATGGAAGGAGTGTATTATACTGGTTACTATTGCAGAACCGGATCAAGTCATAGGAACGTGACGTTCTAAGTATCGGGAGATAATATGCCTTTGCTAGAAAGCCCATTTGATCATGTAGAGCTATAGAGTTCCATATTAGACTGGAACATTGAGCCAAAAGGTTCTCGAATGAGAAGCCAAGTTTAGGTCAACCTCTAGCGGCTCTATACTTAGGATTCTTATGAGGTCAAGCACATTGCACCTTCACCGGGCTAAATAAAGAACTAATAGATTGGGTGTATATCGAGAATAAAAGGGAGAGTCAATTTCATTTTGGATGGACCATTAAATGGTCGGACAAAATAAATATTGAAAGAGGAAAACATTCAATGTGCGAAAATCAAGGGATTTTCCCATTGCGAGTAGGCCCTGACAACATAGGTTGTTCGAGGGAAGGGGCCTGCATGGAAATCTCGTGAGCACTAAAAAAGTACTTACTGGCTGTTGGCATGCACTAGTGCATGCTAGTGGGCTGTAAGCCCGCAAGTGCTAGGTAGCGTTTTCCCACCAACACGCCTGTAAGTTGGGTTTGTAGGAAAACCCGCAACCCCGCGCTTGCAGGGTAATGGGCTTGCCTTGTGCGACTGTGAGCATGGGATTTTGTACCAGCTCCCGCGTTCAATGATGATGGCTTTTCGGGATATTTATCCTCGAATCACACGATTTTCGAACATCCAACGATCTTCAAATGAGAGTTCTCCTCGTTAAAAATAATGTTTGGGACCCTAAATAAATATTTAAAAGGCTTAAAATATGTAAGGGTCCAAAATAATTTAATTAAATCATTTTATATTTTTTTATTTTCAAAAATTAAAAAATAAAATAAAAAAAATTAGAGGGAATGGCCATGAAAATATGATTTTTATGGGCCACCCTCCCCGGCGAGGTTGCATACCTCGCCGGCGAGGGTGTGACAAAAAATCGGGAAAAAAAAATTCCCCCTATAAACAGGGGGAATTTTCAATTGAAAAGGGGCTCGAAACTTCAGAGAAAAATTATCTTTTTCAGATAAAAAAAACACAGACAAATACAATAAAAATACTTTCTTTTCTTCTAACATTTTCTTGGATCCAAAACACTTTTGGATTCTAAAACTCTTCATCTTTTAATTAAATTTCTTAATCTACTTTTCTTGAAATATCCTCAGATACTCTCGGGTCTAAAACAAATTTAGAACCCGAGTCTGATTATCTTTCGGATAAATATTTTCTTCAAAGATATTCGGATCTAAAAGACGTTTGGATTTCAAATTTTAATTGTTTTCAAATCCTTTTTTCATCTACCTTTTCTTTAAATATCCTTAGATATTCTCGGGTCTAAAACAAATTTAGAACCCAAGTCTGATTATCTTTTTGGATAAATAAGCACTCATTTTTCCACATTAAACTAAAATTAAATCAAAACGAATGAGGAACGCTGCCGGGGATCAAATGGATACGTCTAAGTGGATTCACGCTAAAAGGGTAAAGCCTCCGAGTTCCTAGAGCTACTTATTTCGTGCTTCTTGTTTTTTCTTAATTTCTTCTATTTGGACCTAGGAATTATTTTCATTCCTTATTATTGTAAATGTTGTAATTCTCTTCTTCATCTTTTATTTCTTTTTAATTTTTGTATTAGAATACCCCCAAGAAGGGAATAAAAAGTATTCCCAAATAACAGGCCTCACATTTTCATCATGCGGTCATTTTCACTAATAAAATTGACCAACATACGTGCAAATAAAAATGAACCAATTTTCATTTAAATTAACAACTTTAAAATCTTCGATGCTTTAATTAGGCCACACGGGCCTCGCTAAAATCAAATTGAACATATGTGATATTCCCTGTGCTAACTTTTGTGGATGCAGGTTAGATGTATATTTAGGATTTTAATTTTCCTTCGGGTATCGCAATTACATATTTTTGAGGAAATGTAATTAATAGGTTAGCGGGCGGTTGCATCCCCCGATTTTTGTAATTTTTGTAATCTTTACTTTTCCTCCTTTATTTCCGCATTTACTTACTGTTTTGTGGATGGGTTACTACTTTTTCTATACGTGAATCATGCATTTAAAATCAAAAAATGAACTAAGTGCGAATATGCACAATTAAGAGAATACGATTTTCTCTAGATGTAATATAATGTGATCCAATGAGAAATAAGCAACTTATCCAGAATCCGAATCTCTGTGTCTTAGTGGGCCGTCTCCCGAACGTTAAGCCTCACAAGACTCTAATTCTTGGAAAGAGCTAATCCAGGTGGTGACTCCACACTAAGAGACGGCGGATTCGGGTTCTAACCGATTTAAAACATTTTCGCTCTCTCTTTTCAAAACCTTTCCGGGTCCCCGACCCGGTGCCTCTTTTTTTCAAACACCCTGGTGGACCACGCCTCTCATCTTTGCGCTCTCTCAGCCCACCGCTCCGTGTCGCCAGCTCACAATGGCGACTCCGCTGGGGATTTTTGTCTAAAAACTTGTTTTTCAAAGGTTTTAGATTTTGGATAAGTGCTAAAAATTATTGATCACATTATTCCATTTTCTCTTAATTATGACATATTCATAAATAATGCATTGCAATAGAGGGGATTAGCCCATAAATCTAAGGTACCCCTATTACCACGAAGCTTTCTCTTGTACTAACCTGCCTCCTTGAGAAAAGATAGTACTTGAGCGGGTGGAGCAATTGTTGCCATAACGCATGTACCTCCCTCGTTAGAGGCTTCGAGTGTATTTTATAGCAACAAGAACCTTCTACATCAAAAACCCATTTACAACCCTCATGTAAATAACCCATAGGCATTTTCCCTAGGGTGTTACCCAACAAATGACCATGCATTATATTTTCCTGCATGTGCGCTCCTTAGTATCCTCGCGGTACTAAGATGAACCAAACTTAGGATAGAGACTAGCCAAGAACCCTACATGCAGGAGTTCTATGGTTGGAAGTTTGGATGTGGCATGCTATGTGCTACACATTTATTATTGTATACTAACCATGAATTTTTGTGCAGACACTCGTACGCACACACACTCATGATGTTAAATGTGCATATCATGTTATCATCATCGATGTCACATACTCTTAGGCACAGTTGACACTTTAGATCGTGTCACCTTAGGACAACGTAAAACTACCTAGGAAGATCACTCACCCCTTTTCAGCGAGATGTCTACTTGACATCCTGCTATTAGCCTTTACATGGCAAACATACCTTTCTTTTACTACGTGATGCTCACTTGACATCCGACACTTAGCCCACAAGGGGAAATAACCTTTCCACCACATTACCCATGAGATGTCCACTCTACATCCAATTCACAGCCCAAAGCCCTTTCGGGGCAATTATACACACTAAAAGCCCAAACGGGGCAAATACCTACCCAAAACCATTTTTCCCACATTAAAGGATATCCTAGTTGATGTCCTAACCTAAGCCCACACGAGGCAAACTTACTTTGAAAGTCTTACCTTACCATATCTTCAAGGGTATACGCCTCATACCCGAATCATTCGCCCACATGAGGCAATAATTCACATATCACCGCATACCCTCAAATAGTGATGACCACATAGGTAATAAAAAACTTCGCCCTAATTGGGTAAAATAACCAAATCATTCATTAGGTAGCTACATACGGTAGTTTTTTTTATTTTTATTAGGGTATGTCACACCGCTTACCCGAAACAATTTGACCTCCTCATTCCATGAGACCTAGTCATAGTACAAAACCTCAAACCATTGACCTATTACCACATAGGTAACTTAGTCACCTTACTTACATGTCACATAGACATTTAACAAATCTCAAATCCAACCCCCGTTGTTGGATTTTCATTTCCGCATGTTTACATTTTTTACTTAACGACTAACCTGTTTATTTCAAATGGATCACATCTTGGCAGGCTAACCCCTTGTGAATGCAGTCATAACATTAAACATCTCACACATTTCTCACATCATGAATCATATCACGAATCTTACATGTAGGGTCTAATATTCTGCTTGTGTATCAAAGAGGCTTGGAAGAGACCTGCTCCCTGCCTGGTCCGCGTTTCCCCAATTATAGCCAATCTGGAGGGGGTTCCGTACACTTGCTCAAGTGAGGATTCGAGTTCACACTCAGATTCAGTTCAACGCACTGTTATGGCTAATCCACAAGGAGAAGGTGCAAGGGAAGATCGACCCGTCCTCACAGGATAAAATTCTCAGTAGTCGTCGATGAGCGCCAAGATTGCAGCTGCCCTGATTGCCTTTGCCAACAGTGTATAGTTAGCATCGCTCATTTGCCAACATTTTGGGAGGTCCCAGAATGCAGTGTCCAGCCTGGAGGTCACCTTTAACAATGTCAATCCAACAGGAGGACCTCCCACCTCACACATGATGCCCCTACCTCCTACTGCCTATTACCAGTTCGGGGAAGGACAAAGTCATCTTATCTAGCTGGCATTCGCACCTGGGCCTTTCTACCAAGAAATAACCCAATACACTGTTCCTAATTAGTGTATATCGGTCACATTATAGTTCTAGGTACCTCAACTGCCCCGTTTTGTGGCATATCCCCAGGGGCAATATGGCTCTTATCCAAGCATAGGGAACACCATCCTCTAACAACCTGGCATGGCGAAACTATGGTAACAGTTCTTGGCCATTCACGGTGGCCACCTAAGGAACATGTACCCTGCACAACTAACAATCGGGGATGAAGACAACTTACCCCCAAACTTTGCAATGCCGCAGTTTGAGAAGTACGTAGGATCAGGCAACCAGCGTGCTCACTTGACTCATTATCAAATGGTGATGAGAGCATTGAGGGTTAACGATTGAATGATGGTTAAGCTCTTCGTCTTCACCTTAGGCCACCCGGTCAACAAATTGTACAGCCACCTTCTGATGGACATAACCACTGATTAGAATAGCCTTGCTCAGGCTATGTTGGGGCATTATGGTTTCAACTCTTAGATGGAAACCACAATGCAACATCTAGAGGCTATAAGGCAAAGGCAGGGTGAAAGCTTCAAATCCTACTATACGCGTTAGATGGCTACACAAGTCAGGCTGCAGACTCATTTGACCTTACCAGAGATGATAACAAAGCTGCTAGAAGGGGCACTACCACCATACAGGAACAAATTCGGATCTGATAGCTTCTCTAGTTATCAAGAAGTGTTTTAGAAGGCAGAGCGGATGGAGCACTTCGAATCCATGGATACCTATGGGAGGGTACTAATTTGTGATGTATGATTATGTAATAAATTAGCATTTAGCTACTTTGCCCATGGGGCTTTTGAATTATTTTTGAATAAATTGAACTTTGTTTATATGCTTGATATTTTATTAATGACATCACGCATTCTCATGAGCATATACATGATGTTTTTAGCACATGTGACACATCATTTCATGAAATTAATTTGGGTATAAATGGATTCCCCACAATAAATTCAAATGATTTAACTCTTAAGAGAAAGTGAGAGACAAATACGTGTACTTAGACAACGCGTGATAGCAATTGCCTCATCATACAAGGATGAAAGATCAATGGAAAGATCTCTAAGCACGAAACATCCACGGACTCAATTAAGAGAACGAAGCAAGCAAAGATCAAAAGGATCGGGGCTAGAATAAGGCTAAAATATCGACCAAGCAAGTTGGGACCAAACAATTGGCGCAATGCCACAAAGGAGTCAGATCGCTGAACAAGTCAAAAACTCCATCACCACCATTCATGAGACCAAACAACCGGCGTGATGTCATAAAGAAGGAGTCAGATCGTTGAACACGTCAACAACTCCACAACATGACTCACCACTATTCATGGGGCAATCAAACAAAAGTCAAAATAACCAAAGAAAATTGAAGCTCCCCTAAAGGGATAACACTAAAGATAAAAAGGAGTCAGATTGTTGAACATGTCAACAACTCCTTCGCAAAACTTACTACTATTTATGGGGAAATCATTGCACCATCAAAGGAAACACCAATGATCAAGACCCATCATCACATAAACCTCAAGCCAACAGAGCAGCATGAGAACCAACCAATCGGTCAGAAATGCTGAACGAGATAACAAATGAAGTCATGGACATGGACGGTGACTGATTTACCAAATCAACCAAGTCTTACACAATTTCTATCACGTATAGGTGAAAGAAATAAATCGATGAAAAGTAGTACGAACAAAAAATAAATTTGTATTTAGCCTGTCAATTAACACTTGGTTAGTTGAGCAAATATTAGGGCTTCTTTTCAAAGCATAAAAAGAATAGTCCGCTGAGTTGAAAATCTGAAAAGGGCGGCTCAGGCAAAACTTAGGATATCGAGAGAACCACATTGGTTAGAAAAGTTGAAAAGGCTAATTGATGGTCGGAGTCAAATCATTTGAAACATTTATACCCCTGTTAAGTTGATCAATGAATTATCATTTTTGCTGAATCTTTATGCATATGCTTATCTTGATTGTTTGCATGCTAATGGTAGAATGTCACAAGTAAAGATCCAAATAATGAAAAAATATAAAAGAATAAAATAAAGAAAAATGGTCAGTTGGATTGAAAACCTAAAAGGGCGGTCCAGGTAAAAATTAGGGCAAGGTTCGATAAATTGAAAACCCGTAAGGGTGATCTATGCAGAAATTAGAACCAATATCAAATTCATCATCTCCTCATCGGAATAATATGTAATAACTCTTCAGGCAAACGGCTTCCAAGCTATCATCATCGATACAATGCGGGATCAATGATTCATCCAAACTTTCCTCAAATCAGATCCAATCTATGAACTTGAAGCTAATTCAACGAACCCATGGTCATCGCTTTGAGGAAGTCATCAATGAATCCCCAACAAGATAAACCCTAGGGGCAACCATGCACCAGCACAAGAGAAGGCTCCTCAATGGATGAAGCCCACGATGCCTATAACAAATGAACATAGATCATATGATAAATATTGTTCATGCATAAAAACATGCATACATTATATACGCATCACGGCATTTACAGATAAAGACGATGCCGAACTGGGGCAACACTGTCCTAATAAACAAAAACCCCCACCTCCACATGAGGAACCTACAAACAAGACGATGGCCCACTCAAGCCTAAAGTTAACATTGCGACATGATAAAATAACAGAGAAATTTTCGGGACATCCTCGAATTTCTATTAAACTTATTTACTTACCATGTTTTAATTTTTGATTGAAGGGGAAAAAATTTTTGCTTCGGATAAACTCAATCAAATAATTAAAACATTCATCATAAAATGTATTAACATTATCTTTTTTCAGATTTGTTATAGGAAACAAGTTAACATCCAATTAAGGAAATTCAAAATATAACCGAATAATGAAACGATTATCTCAATGGCTGAAGAAAGGAATAGCGTCATTTATCATCGAAGAATTAAACGATTGTCGACTACAACAGGGATGCCGCAGAAAGAAACGGTCGACCCGCCCACAAGGGGCATCAAGTACCTAAGGGATTATGAAGAAAGAAATGGAGAACCCTATGAAGACACAATGCCAGAAAGGAAGGCCTATATCATCACGAATTGGGAACAAGAAGCCACCAACCTCACCGGTCAGGTATTCCCTCTATCCCTACGCTCTTTTCGTGTGATCATACTGGTTATATAACCAGCGATGATCACACGAGGGGTAGCTATGAGCCCGGGATTTTGTTCCAACTGGCATGTTCAATGATGACGGCTTTTCGGGATATTTATCCTCGAAGCACATGATTTTTGACCGTCCGACGATCTTCAAATGGGAGTTCTCCTCGTTAAAAATAATGTTTGGGACCCTAAATAAATATTTAAAAGGCTTAAAATATTTAAGGTTCCAAAATAATTTAATTAAATCATTTTATATTTTTTTATTATTTAAAAAATTAATAAAAAAAATAAATTAGAGGGAATGGCCCATGAATGGGCCACCCTCGCCGACGAGGCTGCATAACTCGCCGGCGACGGTGTAACCAAAATTCGGGAAAAAAAAATTCCCCCTATAAATAGGGGGAATTTTTAATTGAAAAGGGGCTCGAAATTTCAGAGAAAAATTATCTTTTTCAGATAAAAAAACACACACAAATACAATAAAAATTCTTTCTTTTCTTCTAACATTTTCTTGGATCCAAAACACTTTTGAATTCTAAAACTCTTCATCTTTTAATCAAATTTCTTAATCTTCTTTCCTTGAAATATCCTCAGATACTCTCGAGTCTAAAACAAATTTAGAACCCGAGTCTGATTATCTTTCGGATAAATATTTTCTTCAAAGATATTCAGATCCAAAAGACGTTTGGATTCCAAATTTTAATTGTTTTCAAATCCTTTTTTCATCTACCTTTTCTTTAAATATCCTCAGATATTGTCAGGTCTAAAAAAAATTTAGAACTCGAGTCTGATTATCTTTTTGGATAAATAAACACTCATTTTTCCACATTAAACTACAATTAAACCAAAACAAACGAGGAACGCTCCCGGGGATCAAATGGATACGTCGAAGTGGATTCACACCAAAAGGGTAAAGCCTTTGAGTTCCTAGAGCTACTTATTTCATGCTTCTTGTTGTTTCTTAGTTTCTTCTATTTGGACCTATGTATTATTTTTATTCTTTATTATTGTAAATGTTGTAATTCTCTTCTTCATCTTTTATTTCTTTTTAATTTTTGTGTTAGAATACCTCCAAGAAAAGAATAAAAAGTATTCCCGGATAACAGGTCTCACATTTTTTCCATGCGGTCATTTTCACTAATAAAATTGACCAACATACATGTAAATAAAAATAAACCAATTTTTATTTAAATTAACAACTTTAAAATCTTCGATGTTTTAATTAGGCCACACAGGCCTCGCTAAAATCAAATCGAACATATGTGATATCCCTTGTGCTAACTCTTGTGGATGCATGTTAGATGTATGTTTATGATTTTAATTTTCCTTTGGGTATCGCAATTACATATTTTTGAGGAAATGTAATTAATAGGTTAGCGGGCGGTTGCATCCCCCGATTTTTGTAATTTTTGTAACCTTTACTTTTCCACATTTACTTACTGTTTTATGGATGGGTTTACTGCTTTTTCTATATGTGAATCATGCATTTAAACTCAAAAAATGACCTAAGTGCGAATATGCACAATTAAGAGAATACGGTTTTCTGTAGATGTAATATAATGTGATCCAATGAGAAATAAGCAACTTATCCTGAACCCGAATCTCTGTGTCTTAGTGGGCCGTCCCCCAGACGTTTAGCCTCACAGGAATCTAATTCCTGGAAAGAGCTAATCCAGGTGGCGACTCCACACTAAGAGATGGTGGATTCGGGTTCGAATTGATCTAAAACTTTTTCATTCTCTCTTTTCAAAACCTTTCCAGGTCCCCAACCTGGTGCCTCTTTTTTCAAACACCCCGGTGGATCACGTCTCTCATCTCTGCACGCTCTCATTCCACCGCTCCGTGTTGCCAACTCACAATGACACACACAACCGTCAAAGTGGGTTAAACCCCCGAAGCTCCACCCACGTGTTTGGGATGGGGATTTCCCCTTCCCACATTGCTAAATGGGGAGCATTGATATAAATAGGATTCTTCATCCTCTTTATTCTGTACTTCAGTTCAACCTTCCTTCTTAGCTTGACTCCTTTCTCTTGCGAGTTTTGTGAGATTCTCCACGAGTTTCTCTAGCATTTATGAGAATTATTTTGAAGGCTTATTCTATTTTAGAAAAAAATCCTTCACATTTATTTTCAGGTTGGTCCACGAGTGGTCTAGCAGATACTTGTTAACTTATGAGTTCTCCCTCGTAAGATTTTGTTAGGTGGGGTTCTTGTGGACTTATCATAGATGATGTCCTTGTTTGGAGACTTGTTATAATGGAGTGCTATCTGATTCTTTTAAGAGATCGCTTTACCACATAAAAGGAAGGCATACATCAACTAGTATTGCTCTTAACTTAGATGCTAGGTTTTACTTAATATGTTTTATAAACCTAAAGTATCTATGAAATGTTTCAATTGAGATTATGTCAATCATGCCATGCTTAGGAGTTCCTTTTAGGTTAACTTAAAGTTTTGAAATCCCTTCAAGGTAGTTCACATGTTCATTACATACCTTGATTAACTAACAGTGGTATTAGAGCATGCTTAATGCTATGCATGATTGATAATAATATATTAAAATGTGATTTTCTATGAATTGATTGAATTATGCTATGCATGACTTAGGCTTCAATTCCTGTTATAGAAAATGTTGTGATAACTAGATTAAGATTTTGCTCAAACTTAGTCTAGGTGATTATCATATAATTAAAAATGTTTTGCTACATGGGTAAATGCTTTAAATTGAGGGTCATCCAGTACTTCACTTGATTAAAAGAACAAAATCTCTAAATCATAATTATCTATGATATAATGAATCAAAGTGTCTGTGTTATTTTAACAAGGATTGGACTTAGCTACTCATTTACTTTAAAGGGGCCACTCCTACCTAAAAATCTCCATCAGCCTTAAGTTTAAGTGTACCAAAGAGACTTTTATGACTTAATCGATGTGGGCATTGGATTTCGCATATTGTTTTACAACCGTAGTTTAAGTTGTTAAATTAAAACTTATAGATATAGGTGCAAGAACTTAAACATGGACTTTATTTGATTTTTATGCTATGTGGAGTCTTGGCATAATGGAATGATTATGATGTATCAGTCTTGAGCATTATCCTTGTTGGTCTTATAGACGGCTTGAAAACAATCGCAGAGGGGGGTGAATGCGAATCTTAGTTACTTTTAACTGATTATGAGATTTTATTTCACCAAGTTAAGTTTCTATATGCGTGATGAGTTGCGATATACAACTAGAATAAACTACTCAGCTTCGCTGGAATAGTTTATCTAAAATCTGCTGTTGAGTGCCCGACTTAGCAAGAATTGGTTTTTCAAGAAAAAAATGAATAATAGAGAGATTATGAATGAGCAGGATGAAGTAAAAGCTAAGAGCTTAAGTTTAGAACTTCAATAGCTAAATTTTTATCCTGGTTTAGCCCCGAGCCTACCTCCAGTCTCCGAATACCTTTTCCGAGCTTTAATCCACTAGTGTTTGTTCCTTTCTTAGGTGGAGAAGCCTTTACAGCGGGTAGACACAATTTTACAAGAAGTATTTTCCTTCTTAACTATCGCTCGACTAAGTTTGGGTACCCTTCCCAAACTAACACTCAGATTTAATTGAAAAATTATGAACTGAATTCAACTTATAGAATCGTTGAATCGTTAAAATATTAAATCTAAGAGAATTTTCTCTCTATTACAAACACATTTAGAATTAGTGTTTGCTGATTGCTTGAGTTTGGAATTTCTTGAAGCTACGAGTAATTTCGCAAAGTTTCAGTTCTAAAAGAAATTCAAGGTGATTCATAAAGTTTGAACGTCTACTTCGGTCTTCTATTTATAGTTGAAGCTCTGAGAAGTAGTCGTTGCAAACTTTTCGAGGTCGCTGATCTTCAATTTCTCCTCTTCATATCTTTCGAATCTTCCCATTGGACACAGATTCCAGGACATTTAGAGATAAGAATTTGAACATTGAAGAGCGATAAAATTCCATTGATAAAATCTCATTTTGTCTTCAAGCATTTCGGTTGAGAGAGGTTCGTGATATTGCAACATGGAAACTTTAGATTGAATGAATTGCTGACATTAGCAGAGGCACGCGGAGACACTGGAAAATGGCGCATATCAGATGATTCCTTTTGTCTTGAACTTTAGTGAGGAAATCCCGACATTCAATACTGACACCTTTTATCTTGTGAGGACCACTAGAAATCTTCCTCTATTTAAGTGCAATTATTTCTGAAATATATCTAAGGAATATTCCATTTCTCACAGAATATGTTAGTAGCGCATGTGTCATTCAATGTTATAGAAAACAGCTTTTAATAGAAAGCTAACTCAGCACAACTGAGTTGATATGTGTCTAAACTATGTATTACTCAGCACTCAGCTTTTCCTACTCTAAGCCGTAACTATTCACCACTTTTCTACTAATAAGTTTAATAATTTGTTTGCAAGATTTGACTCTATATTAATGGCACCAAAAACTTGTTCACGTAAAGTATAGGTGTTGTTAGTACCTCTCATCAAAGAGAAAAATGATGATACTTGCAAGTATACAGTTGCGATGTAGTTTTAAAAGATATTGAACCCACAGGTTAGGAACCAAGTCTAAAGATTAATAAGGAAGATAGAATAAAGAAAATAAAATAGATTTGATATTTTGGATAGGAGTGCTAGCATGAAGAATGACTAAATATAGATATGAAAGATTAGGGAATCTAAATATATAGATTTTTCCTACGAAATAAGGATAACAGAGAAAACATGCAAGTTTAACAAAGATGTTACGATTCACTAAACTAATCTAACAGACTCGGTTTAAAATACTCAGATGTTCAATTATTCACTACAGAGCAACACATGAAATAACTTTTCTAAACCTAGCGCAAACGAATTGAGACAATTATATAAACCTAGATAACGTCAATACTATGCTTAGTACGGGTCGCTGTCACATAGCCACATTTAGCAAGTTACCATTCCAAAAATGTTGGCTCACTAAATAGCATTATATCACAGTCCAGTGATTATACATTATATTGTTAACCCCGAAACTACTCTTAAAATTAACTCCAATGCATATAACTTGATTAATATAAAAGACTTAACACAAAATACGCATTATGACACATAGATATATCATAAGCTTCGAAATAGAAAGTGTAAGTAGAAAGTAAAGCAAAGTTGTAAGGTATGCAAGTGAAAGCTAAAGTTGATCAAACTGTATCCACTCTTTAATGGGAGTCATCAATTCCCGCAATTCCTACGTCTACTTTGAATTCAGTCTCGGCCCGTATAGAACCTCTGCTAGGATGCTATTCTTTACAAATATCGAACAAATGAATATTGAAGAATGAAAACTTTTATTGATAAGTGATTTGCAAGTACATTTATACAATAATCACTCGAGAATATAGAGAAATTAGTGATCGAAACAAGGATTCGAATCACTTAAACATTTTCTCGCTAACACTTATGAACGTAGCGAATTCTCTATCTATACACACACTATATCTCTCTCATGCACTCTAATGTTTTCCCTCTGCCTGAATTCCATGAAATTGTAAGGTTTGGAGCCCTATTTATAGAGTTTGAAGGGTTACGTCTATCCATAAGAAGAGTCGTGTCCATTGGCGAATGATTGCATCACTTCATTGTGATTGGTTGAGAAGCTTCAATCTAATCCATAATGGAT